>DWTO01001982.1:0-14909 GCA_018244755.1 Jemadia pseudognetus
ACCTCCCGATCGTCAGTCGCACTTGCAACCAACACGACCAACGAGGCAGTCAATTAAAAAATATACTTTTTTATTTCGAATAAATACGTTTCAAGAATATTTTTTTGAATTATTTACTCACCACGCTTCCGATTCGTTACACACACTGATCACTTAAACCAATCGATTGGTACATCCAAAACTAATTTTACCAGCTATTTATTTTTCTTCCTTATTTTCAATAGCGAACACATTCTGAAATGAAGCTGACGGGGACTATGAATTAATAAATGATAAAAGCGGAGCAGTTTACGAGTACGAATCCGGGGCAAAGAAATTAGGACAAGCAGTTAGAATCCCGCATTTTAAAGTGAAACAATTACGTATGCAAATGTGAGGAACGAGCATAGTTAATGGATATTACATACAGGATGTTGGAAATGAATTAAGTACTATCTGTCTTTATATAGATGCCGGTGTTAAAGTTGCTTTTATTGGGTATATTTAATTTAGATTCTCCATATTAACAATCACTATCAAAGATTTCACTTACCATTGTTATATGTACTGTATTTATAGACGTAGATAAAAATAACTCAAACGTCACGTCTATAATCTCTGAAATACAAAAAAAAACAACCGTAATAACACGCCTATATTTCTCGAAAAGGTAGGCAGAGGCGTGTACTACCTACGTTCCCACGTTTCCCCAGTTACATTTACGTCCCAATAAGGAATACGCGGTGAGCCGATTGTTATGCTTCAAACACAAATAAAGGCACAGAGCAACTACTAGAAATTTCAACTACAAATTCTATGTTAAAAAGTCCACAAGTAAATGATCCAGGAATCGAACCCTGGACGTCTCGATCAATAGTCGCACCTTGCAACCACTAGACTAGCAATGCTATCAATAGATTATTCAGGTTCATGTGTTTGCATCGACATAATGATAGATGTACAATATATAAAACAAGTTTCTTCTTAAAGGCTGCTCAGAATCGTTGACGTTGACTCTTTTTGTATTTTTTATATCGATTACTTTATCAGATATCCACCAAACAACCTGGTACCGAATGAATATTAATATTTTAATATATCTGATAGCCTTGTTATAGAAAATTATGTTCGACGATAGAATATGTACGTTTAAGAGAAAAGTGTATTATTCAAAAACATATTCCAGTACGGTATAATATTTATACACAAAGTTTGCCAATTTTCCTGTTGTGTTGTTAACTTAAAATAATCAATATACGTATATTGTTCTTCATATAATAATATGTAAATCAAGTCAAGAGGATGCGACAGCGATAATGCTTTATTAAATTTTTGGCCCAATGTACGCTCCTTGGAGAACTCCTTATTATTCAACCATCACGCCTTCCTCCGGGATCGAGCAGGAATACGCTTATGTAAATAGCTATTACATGTGAATAGATTCCTTCTTCCATTTGCGTTATAACGCAAAGGATCTCTAAGGATGTTTTGCGATGCTGAAATGGAAAGGAAAAAGTTGTAAGAGCTACGACAAGCACAGCTGAAGTTGGCTTAAAGCTTAAACTCTTAAAACGTCGCAAAGAATTACTCACATCACTGCCTATGTAACAGATCATAATCTTGTAGTATATTATTTTACGCATGATTATATAAAATACACAAACAGGACTTAAATTGAAAACAAGAACGGATTATTTATGTTGTTAGTTACGCATACATTTTTCAGTAAGTATGTAACAAGTAGTCGAGGTCTATTATCAGGTTAAATTGCTAAAAATCAGCCCCAATTCGAGACTGAAATTTATATGGAACCGTTACTGTAATCAATTAGTAGTAGAAAAATTAGCTCACAAAATAACTTTGTTAACCCTACAGAATACACTGCTAACTCGAGAATCGAGAAGAGACAACGCAAATATTATTAAAGATGTAACAAGAATTTAGGACCTAGCCACAACTACACTTATATCTAAATTTAACAAAACTTAAGATCGACGTCTTAAGTACTTAGAACTCGCCAACTTGGTACAAAGAGGAGATAAATTTCAAACGGATCCGATCCGGGATCTAACAACGGACGGGGATAAAATATTCCACTGGAGATTAAAACGGTCTCACGTATTATGTGATAACACATTGAGAATTCCGCACCATTCTTCCGCGAGTATTCAACTTCACAAACAGACAAAGGGACGCCGGTACCTTCGCGTTCACATTACTTGTCAAATTTGGTTAAGGCACGCGACACACTCATTAAGCCTCCTACACAATCTTATCCTTTATCAACAAATTAATTAGTAAAATTATAAAATAAAACCTTAACACATGACCGTAGACACAAATCATAAAAGCTAATAAATAAAGCATGGTGCAAAACCGGGTAGCAAAGCTTGAATATGTGGTATGGTCTGCTGGATCTCGAGTGAAACAGATATTAGACAATATGAAGTAAAAAAATTGAATTAAGCAAGATAAACCGTAAATGTAAAAAATACATTCTACCAACGGGAACAAAACCTTTCTGAACCTGCTCGTTACAAGTTATGCTTTTCGTGTTTTTCAACCGAAGCATCTAATATTAATTTATTCAGTGGCATTATCACATTTTACTTTAATTAAATGATCAGGTGGAAACATCGTGAGGGAGCTTCTACACCTAAAATAATTTCTGGGGCCTGTAAGTCGGGCATCATGTTGTTAGCTAGCCTAGCAACTAATGCAATAGTAGAACTTTGATTTTTTAAACAATTTAATTTGACTTGATTAAGTTAATAATTATTTAATTAAAGGCACACTCAATAACTACAAATAATTGATGGATGGGTGAATTAATTTCGGCTCTACAACAAAAATGATCAAATACAAACACCTACCAGCTTTGAAATCTACTTGACTGCTACTTCCACATTAATTTTGCCGCAGCTAGATCCTGTACTCATTCCCATGATATGTTAACAGTGCTTCGAATGTATCATAACGCTAGCAACGTTTCAGCTGACTCTACTTGCTGTGTATACCGGCGTCCCTGTGTATGTACACGTACCTGGTCGTGCATGCGTGCGTGCATCCATGCATGCGCGACTGCGCTCGTGACTGTATTTAATTACTAGTTATTACGTTGTACCACATTTGCGATGACACCTAAATAATAGCCTAGGTTCATTTCCCAAGTTCCTGTCAAGATTTATTTTAAACTATCTCCACGAGAAATTTCATCAGAAACAAGTCAGGGGTTTTGTTTTCAAAACGTAACAGTCAAATATACAAAAGTAACTTAAACATTCACAATATTATTACTTACCAGTTTCCACTGAAATAAGATCCACTTGCGGGATTATACCTACACGGGCGAATAAATACAAGCGCGCCTCGTAGCAACTTAGACTACATTTTGATAATACATATTGTAGACACATTACAGTAATCGCAAGCCGCAGCCGCAGCCACAGCCGCAGCCGCAGCCGCGGCCGCATCACTCCTTAAGTTATAAAATGTACAAATTCTCCTTATCTCGCGTATAAACACTCAGTAGGCTTACAGTAAGAACAATAGAAACATCAATATGTATGAGTGTGTATGTATGTACAAACATATTTTGAGCCCTCCCGAAGATTTTACTCAAGGACAAAATAAAGGGTGTAATCCTTTGTAATCCCGTCTAATGTTATACGATATGTAGATGAGGTAAGTTCACATGCTTAAAAAATCACCATATGTACAGTATATTTTCCTTTATTGTTGTGGGACATTTGACAAGACAATGTTTTAGAAAATTACCTAGAGTAAAACTAAATGGTGAACCTAGAGCAGAAGAGAATTGCATAAAGTATGTTCACGTGCTCAAAATGTTCACGTACTAAAGTGCTAGACATTATTATTTTACTAAGTATAAGTAAAAGTAAGAGTGGGAGCTCAAACCACTCAGTCAGTGATCCCGGGAAGAACGACGGTATCTGTGGCCACGTACTGTCGTGAGAACCGGAGGGTGTGGTGGGGCATGGGGCCTGTCCCAGAAGAAGGGCTCGCAGTGGCGCCGCGCTAGGAGGGCACTGGTGTATTCCGGTGGAGATCGCATAGTCCTATTAGCGCTGTGAAGGCCGCCGAGAGGTTTTTTAGTGAGGTAAAATTCTCACATAATTACCTTTTGAAGGTTAGCCCCCCCCTAGATACAAAAAAAGGGTTTTTTGATACATTGCATGAAAAATAACTAAATAAATAAATCAAACGTCATAATCCGACAAATAAGTAGGTACAGTATAATAAATGAGCTCTAACTTTGTTTCGACAAAGTAACTTTTGGGACCGGTCTTAAATACCTAGATTCCAGTAATTTCTAGACCTACAACCGAAAATTTCTTGATGAGAAACTTAATCAGTTTCAGACTTCAGACGGCTTTTTGAGAGATACCTACCTAATTTAAGAACTTGATTACAAGTACAACTAAATTAATGGAATAGAGTCATAAATATAATTATGGATATTTCAATTTCGAGATAAAAATGTAGGAGACTTTTTTACAAAGGCAGTAATAAAATATTTTTGGCGAATAAAACGTTTTATTAAAAAAATGTACAATAAAAAAAATAAAAATCGTATGATAACTACAGTAATACATAATTACACAACAATAGCCTATTACTCGATTACTATTCTGTCGCTGAATTACGCGCAAGCTTTACGGTGGCTCCGTCGCGTAGTGGCGCGATAGAACACCGTCAGGTTTTTAATCGGTTGGAGCCCGACATAACCTACCGTCGCGTCGGCCCCGTAGGAGTAGGCTCTCGATCTGAGTTTTCTTGATAAAAAAAACTCGATTTAGAACTATTCAAAGATGCATCAAAAATCGCTAAATCTTCAGTACTTACTTCTAATTGATTTTGTTTTTACCGTCGAGCACAAAATGGTGGTCGTCGTATCGTCGAGCTCAAAAACAATAAATAGCCAAATGAGTGCTTCAAAAAGAACTTCAAGTTCAATAATATCGGAGCTATCATAATTTTTAATTATCCACTGATTAAGCCTTGCAGCCCGACGATTTAAAGCGCTTTTAGCGCTGCAAGCAGTAACGCCGATGTGCGGTGTATTATAATAGTTCGTAAACGTAAAACAACGTTAGGCGCTGCTGGCTCTTATTTGAGTGATAACTGGTGCAAAAGTTTTGCGGCTACAAGGGTAAGGTGAGCAGTTGGTGCCGATATTGATCATCAGATTATAATAGTTAAACCGAACGTGGGGCCTCCAAAGTTATATGAAACTTATGACGTACGGGTTATCCTCTGACCTGTGTCACGGCGATGCGATGGTGCAAAGAGTAAACTGTCAATATCAAGATATCTAAGCCTTATTCAGTTCTAAATATAATTGCGCTCAATTCATTGGGTTGCAGATATAGACGTCTAAGATGTTTCTCTATTTAAAAAGAAAATTACGTCATGTTTATAAGATTGAAGTCTCATACTAAGGTTAAATATAGACGTGTAAGTTAATGTTTTATTTTATAAGTTCATATAATTATCATGAAATGCTAATTAAAAATATGGGCTTGATTTTTACATTTTTCTATTTTTTTTTATTTCATTTTAAAAGACTTAAGTGCCATGCATGGATTTTTAAATCTGCTTATAATTTATAAATAAACAATTTTTGTGTAGATCTAATTCAATTCAATTATATTTGAATAACGTTCAAAATCTTTAAATGTAACATCACGCCTGTAATCCCCAAAGGGATAGGCAGACGAGTGTAGTACACTCTCACGTTTCACCGATTAGTTACTTCGTTATACTTCCCAGTACGGAACAGTTGGTGAGTTTATTACCATACACTGAATACAAATCAAGACACCGACTCATTACTATGAAATCTGTGATAAGTTTATTTCCATAAACTATATTATATACATAGTATACACGTACGCAATCACATACGTATATATTATGTATGAATCATTTGACAAGTGATCGTTTAAGGAAAATGCTCCTCTTTTCCGACGATTAAATTTCGTTTCAACGTCTCAGAGCCCACTCGAAGAATTCCCGTCAGAACGATGGTGTATGCCATTCAGAAGCCGAATAATTTATTCAGCCTTGTTGAATACACGCGAATAGAGCTGTATTTAAAAATATCGATATGTGAAAAAAACACGGAAAGGAAGACAAAAATCCTTAGTAATTTTATTACAAATTATCATACCAGCCGAATTATATAAAATAATATTATTTTTATCTTAATTGAGTCAGTACTTGTTTTCAATAAAACTGATAATTGTTAATTTGAAAATATTTCTTTTTTACTTTTAAAATCAGTTTTTTTGGACTTGCCACACCTAATCTTAAAAGTAAGACCCAGTCTCGTATTATACGTACCCAGTATCGTATTATAATCTTGCACTCCGTATAACAATAAAATTGTTAGCGAAAATGGCAAGAGCAAAATTACTCGAGTATCGATGTAACTATTACATCGACAGTGCCATCCCTACGTCCATACGACTTCTTTGTCAGTTGCGCGGATCCTATAAAAACATGCAAATATTGAAAGCGTAAAAGCTACCGAATTTGAAAACGTTTTCAAACCCTTTAATGGCTAAGCAAATATACGTCTCCTTGTTTTATATTGACTCCGATCGTCTGTAACGTGCCAGTTTGGGCATTGGGTGTATTTCTGGATATCACTGGTCTATGGTAGGTAATATTTCTTGTAGTACTCGTATATCAAGAAAGAGATTTACTGGGTTATTGACCGTAATAGAGGAAGACCTCTTTCTTACTTTAGTATCATGTAATATGACAACCAGATCTAAAACTGATCTGCTAATGGACATGAACAGGGTTTGCCAATTAATGGAGACCACCACAATACCTTACTACTATAGTCAGTAGCTTTGAGAAGTAATTCAATACAATACGAAGTATGTACAATAAAATACGAAGTATGTATATTCGTAGCCAACATACAGTCGTGCAAACAAATGTATAAATCGGTTGAATTCGTAAAGAAAATTCGTAAAAGATCGCAAAAATAAGTTAGACGGTAAGACCAGGAATAGAATGTTCACATATTGTGTGTAGGTATTAATATTTATTATTTAAAGCTATATACATACTGGAGTATTTTTGACATGCGTTTAAGGTACGTACTAGAGGTATGCGTATATTAGCTAGAAATAACCGATAAATATTTTGAAAAACGTAAATGAATAAACTCGAGAAATAGACTACAGAGTACATCGGATACATCTGAACCCACTATAAGACTGTACGAAATGAAAATCACAAATTACATTACATTAATTAAATTTAAATCGATTCCATTCGATTCGATTATCTATCGCATCTTAAATATATGACCACTAAATCGGTAATAATCGACCTGACTACGTTATATCTTGAAACGATGAACGAAACGAATTAGAACATGTGTATATCGTGACAGTGGACTATTAAAGTGTAATAAAGGCAAAGAAAGCGATTCCGTTCTTGATAGAAAATGTTTCCACGATTATTTCGTGAAATGCTGTCATTGAATCTTGATATGAGAGACCCGAAGAACTCGGGCGAAACACTAGTAACTTGTAGCAAACTGGAGTTAATTATCCATTTGGAAATTTTGTACTACTAGGTGCTCCTAATGGAGGTACGAAAAATTTAAATCTGTGTGTTTGTGGAAAATAAAAGAATGACGTTAAAAGAAAGATCTGAAAAGAAAGATATGAAAGAAGATCGTTAATTCGCCTATGCCCAGAAATGGAATGATAAACTGACTTTATTTTCATATAAAGCACTGTGAGTTGAGCAATATCCCTAAGATCTAAAGTATCTAAAAATTAAGAAATGTAACTTCTAAAAATTATTCTTGATGGCATCGTTCCTTGCAAAGTATCTTTTTTAATGGTAGTCAAAAACTTACTTTAACACTTTGCTAAGTCGCTTGTTCCCAAAGAATACGTACCTAACGAATCCCAGGTAATTAATTATGTATATTGACGTAAGGAAAGTTTATGAATTTTTAATGATGATAAATGAAACGCCAGCGGATTTATTATTTCGGATTTCACGGAAAATACTCTCTGTTTAGTTAATAAAGTCTTCAATCTCGTAACGTTTGTACCTACCCTACTGAAAGACCACAAATGACATAAATGTTATTTTATTGTAAAACATGAAACTCATCTAGATAGTTTATTGAAACTTAAATAAGAAAAATCAGAATAAATTATCTATTGATGAATCCATGAATAAACCGTTTAGAACATACCTCCGATCGATCTGAAATAGGAACAGTAGTTCCAGAGATAAGTGCTAAATTCATCCGAAATAGGTACTTTTCGCCAAAACTCCATAGTATCGATACAATAATACATATCTACTCATACACTTACAACGGGAAGATTGGAGTTTGGTGTTAAAAGTGTTTTTTAACTAAATTAACCTAAAATAAAACCTAACCTAGTTTAGGTTAGTTTGGGTTTCACTTTAGGTTAGTTAAGGTTAGGTTTTATGTTAGTTTAGATTTGTTGCACTTATTGCACTTTGTGGTCGTTTTCCTATCGCCTTTTCGTAGACAGCTGTAGCACCTTACTCTTTTTATTGAGAGCAATCCAATGTTAGATGTTGAAGGAGTTGCAACTTCACGTTCTGACAATCTCTTTTTGAAAGTACTAGGCAGGGATGGAACTATTGTTCGCGCTAATCTATGTGTTTTTACTCATTCTGTTGCTAATAATAAACGAATGCATTTATAGCAGACACATGAAATAAATGGAAAAAGATAACCATAGGCCATCTCTTTGTCCGCCGAGCATCGTTATATGTGAAAAACAGCTTGTCATTAGTGTCTGCGCCACCCTTTGTTTTATTATAGAATAAAACCATCTCTGGCTTCTTTAATTCTCATTCGTCTAATATCACATAATAACGTCTATAACGTCTGACTCCAAAAATGTATCTGTGTCTCCTAAACCTAATTCATCTTCAATCTCATAGAAAGATTCTTCTTAATCTTCAAGAATCGCACATAGTTGTTCAGGTCGATCTCTGGATATTTTGGGTCATTATGAATTAACTCTGTGAAAGATAAATAACTGTTTAAAGAACTTGAATGAATGTCCCGAACATATTTGTGGAATCAAAAACTGTGCATAGACAATCTAACGTGGGGCATTCAAAATACCATTTTACAATTACGTACGTCGCCAAGTTCATAAATTACGTTTAAGTTTAAAGCACGTTATGACGTCATCCGTTATAATATATACGTAAACGTTTGGTCATAACGAATAAGACCGCAGCTGATAAACGTACTACACATATTTTTTTAGATCATTTTAGATCCATAAATAACGATTACGTAAATCATTTTCGTACACGAACATCGAAAGCGCAAGCAATGTTTGTTAAAAATAATCAAAGTTTTCTTATTTGATTCCCGTCTGAACAGACTATCATTAATATTTAAACATCTTTCTCAGTGAGTGTTTTTGTGTGCATATTTCACAATCTACATTTGAGAGTGGTATACACATATACACATACGTTTCCAACGAACAATTTTTTACTCATTCACTTACAGTTTCAACCTTCAGCTCCGGTCTTATTTTAAAAGCGGGACAGAACTTAATTTGTTCTTCAACTAACGTGAGCAGAATGACAGTTGAAAGTTTCTCAGAAACCTCCATTATCGTCTTTATTTTAACTTTTACGTGAGGAATCATTTTAATAAATGTTTTCATGTTATAAAAATATATTCTTAATAGGTTTGATAATACAATCCATCCTTCTAATTAGACGATCATGTATACAGATATATTATTATATTCTGATGTTTGTTTGGGTTTCCGAAATGTGTTCTAAGTACATATATCAAATTAGTATACCTGTAATGTCAGATATACCTAGTTTGCATTATAATAAAAAATAAATAAATCTTTTTATCTCTTCGTGTTCAGCACACGTCCACAGCTTTACGTATAGGCCGCTTACAAGGACGAAAGACTTCGACATTATATCACTGAAACAAGAACCTCAGCTTCGAACTTCAATCGATAGGTAAACGTGTCTGAGCCAAATTTCCAACAAAGCGAATTCGAATCGACTGAATTAGTTTTTCACTTAGCGTGTATTCTGTTGTCTAAAAGTTGATACAACTTCAGAAATGTAAATTAGTTTCTTTAGGTTCATCGCGATTCTATTACAAACTATTTCGATGTACATACGTGTTATCCAAATTGACTTTTATATGTATAAAGTTTTGTTACGCGTTCTATTGAATCCTGAATGGAATTAAGATTTTATTTTCGTATTGTTCCAAAAACGATATAGACATCTCGTGACTAGATTCGACTTATAGTACCTATTGCGGGTTCATCGTCATCAACCTAATGAAGACCACTGCTGGACTGAGGCCTCCCCTGAGGGTATTGCCATAAACTCAGCTGTGCCGAGGCAAACCGTGACCTGCCTGTGGTGTTATAATGTATAAAGATATAGATTTATAATATAGAGGGGTGAAAAGCTATTTGTTTCAAGCGACATTTTATGAACTTTACAGGAGAGCCATTTAAAGTCTAAATTTTTTGAAAAAGTTCATATAAAAATATACCTCTATTCATATATAAATATACGCCTAATTAATATATAATTCATATATATTATATATAAATAAACCCCTAGATATGGATTTTTTCAAAAATTTATAACTTTAAATGGCTCTCTTGTAAAGTTCATAAAATGTTGCTCGAAACAAATAGCCTTTCACCCCTCGATATATAAACTTTTACTTGACAGCGAAACAACGTAAGCATTGTTAATTGATATTTTTTAAGTTCTCTGTCTGTACTTAATTATGGCAACGCAACTCTCATCGTCATAAAGAGTAAAGCATATTCCACAAAGTTTAGAAATGTTCGAGAAACGAATTTTAAATCTCGTTAAAGATCATCAACAAAGTTTTAGGACGGTGCCTAAGAATGAGAATCAGTAGAAGGAGACGCCTTAACTTGCTTAACAAAGTACAGAAAATTTTCGTAAAAGTCATCAGCGACGAAAGTTTCTTTACTGGACAGATCCACTTTGAATTATATCAATATATAAGGTATTATAATATTTACCTTAATAAAATTGACTGCCTCGTTGTTCGTGTTCGTTTCGAATGCGACTGCCGATCGAGAGGTACTGGGTTCAATTCCCGGGGCGGGCACAATTAAATTTTTCTAATTTACATTTTCTAGTAGTGGCTAGGAGTCTGGATATATATCCGGTGTATGGCAGTAGGTACTCGTTATTTAAGAACTGCAATAGACGTTTAATCTAAATTAAATTTCCTCTCAACATGGGCGCAAACGATAACAATTTTATTACGTCATCAATTTATCAATAAAACATTGGATTGGGTGGCTAATAGAATTTCCTACGCCATGAAAGTGGAATCTTTAATCTATACAAATGTCCCTAAAATAAGCGCTCATTATTCACTGGCTAGATTGATGAATGTGACGTAGCATTTACATGTTAATGTGTTGGCTTTCGGAGGCTCGGCTTATTTTTAATAACGCCTTCGTGTGATTTATTGAGAGGGTTAGCAATAGGCGTTTGTGGGTTGTGTGATAACAAAAAATTGGAAATTTTCAAATTATCCGCCATAAACGAGAACGTAGATTGCGCTTGGGTATCCATAACGATATCTCAAACGTAATAAAAGTAAGCCATGTTTGGCCAGTCATTGGTGCGTGACAGTTTCAAAGAATTTGAAAAACTACTTCAGTAACAAAAAGTAACATTTATGTAACCTTGAAACATATAACTCAAGATACATCAAGCAATAGTTTCAAGATGTTATTGTTTGATACAAGTCATCGAAACAATTCGGAATACAGAGAAGTAACGTAAAGGAACTCACCACCAATATCCATTTGAACGGTATATTGTTTTCCTGAGTTGAATAAAACATCCATGTCCAAAAGTGGGATGTAAATAGGAATATAGCTAATAAAAATCATTAGTGAAATGCCCAGTTTATTTAAACAGTCTCTTGCTGAGTCACCCGATAAATCGGTACCACGCGTAATTAATGTAATCGACAAAATTATTACAAAATTAGTCCCAAATTAATGAAGATGTTGTTCGTAGCAAAGTTATGAAAAATTATTGCTTTTTCATTATCATTCGCTCAAAATATAAGGACTGACGGCGCTCATTAAGAATGGACTGATACAGAATAATTATTGTGTTCAGCTGTGAGCTTAATAACGTGAATTAGGATTAACTTAATCACTCTGATTTGATTTAATTACTCGGTGCTCTCTGCCTACCCCGCAAGGGACCCGGCGTGATGATATGTATGTATGTATGTATGTATGTACTCTGATTTGAATCCTACTCCGACTGCCTAATTGAAAATATGGTTTTTGTGCTGTTTGATCACACCGCTAGAGATTAACATCGCGTCTCTAATTTTGTGAAGGCGCAGACTGAGGAGTATAGTACGATCCCACGATTCTCCGGTAATGTTATACTTCCCTTAAGTACTAAAAGGCTAATGGCGGAATATGTCGTACTCTTTTTACTTACTATATATATTTTAAATAGACAATATTGTTGACCTGCTTAGAAACAGTTTTTTGATAAATAGATTCATCACCGCAGTCCTGCTTCGAAACAATTTTTTGATAACCAGACTCATCATTGCAGTCCTTCTTAGAATTTTTTTTCAATACATACAACATTGCAGTCTTACATAAAATAAAAATAGAAATACGTAATTTAGGCGGTAGATCAAGCATAGTCCTATGAAAATAGGTCTAATCCATAGGGAAATATATCGATATATTACTGCGTATTGGAAACATGTTCTAAGTTTCTCTTAAAACGTCGGTTAAAATTTATTTTCGAGCCAACCACCCTGAAAGCCTAAAATTGTTCCACAATACTGCGCCATCAACCTTTTCTGCAACATTTTCCATCCCTGAATAAATTAACAGAATGGAACCCCGGCCAAGCTTATCCATTCAGTCGGTTGTAAGCAAAAAGGCGATATCCACACGCAAATTTGTAGTTCGATCGGATAAACCCTTGCATCCGAAGATGTCTGCGTTCCGCGATCCGATCCGATACGATCCTTCGTGAATATTAAACAGTACACAGGTTGCTTTTAAAACGGATCCCGTATTTGCTCACAGTATCAATTTGTGTCGAATTCGTCTCATTGAACATCTTTGAATAAGTTTTCTAGATATTTCCATAGTTGTGGACTTAAATAGTTCTTGAATAAACATGTTTTTAAAATAATCTTAATAATTTGAGACGAGCCAAAAATGTTCTATCATCTCAAGTGTTACATTGTAGTGATCGCCAAATCTAATCGCTGGGTTTAAGGTTGCATGTTCGATTCCCAACTGAAATAAATATTTCCTGTAATGAATACGAGTTTTTGTTCTGTCTCTATGTATTTAAATAAACGTCAATTATTTTAGACGTACATAACTAATTTATCTGCTGTCTGGTTACTATACCAGAGGCTCTGCCTAATTTATCATTAGAAGGCCGTAAATGAGGTCTCCCTAGATATTATATCATTATTAACATTGACACACAAGCTTTTGTTGTTAATTATGCAAATCATTTAATGCTCCATAATCTGGCTGAATAACATGACCCTTTATATACTGGTAAGTACAGTTGTCAACATTATACCATCAATCAACATAATTCAATCGGGCATCTGTCATAGATACATGCTGGGACTATTAAATCCATCGGCATTTGGCGCCGAATGTCTATAACGTCGATACAGGACTCTGACAGGGAATTAGTAAGAGATTATACAGAGAATCGCTAACAGACTGTTAGATCCTTGTTTGTATTTCAAGTTGTATGCATGGTTTGCGTAATATTAATCAATACAGTGACTCAATTAAGATGGGTACTATTATTTTAATGCAAAACAAATGATAGGATTTGAAAGTATTTACTGTCGAACGACATAATTATCACAAAACTAGAAATAAAGGCTTACTATATGTCAATACTATCTAACATATAAAAATAATAATGATTACATATATTTGCGAATATCCTTGGTTGGATATCTCGCCGCTAAGTCTGAATGATGAATTTAGTTTCCTGTTTTGAATCTGGGTATTTGGGTGCATGTTTATGACGTGTGTGCGTGACATTCACGACTGCGGTAATCCTGGATTTAGAGGAGGGAATTTACTGTGAAATAATGGAATTCAGCTACTTGGCCGTTTCGAGAATTAATTTCAAGATGTGTCGGTAATGGAAGTTCATTGTCCTCTCAATTCCGTTAGTGTTCTAGTCAATTAACGATTCACCTGTCGGTACATTTGGTTCGATTACGGGTCGTTCAAGCGAATTTTGAATTTGTCTTGATTTTAGTTACTTCTGTGTGTTTGTCACTAGCATTCGCCAACCTAACTTTATTGCTCACAAACTGTATATCGCCAAAAGTAAAATGAAATACGCGTTGTAATTATCTATTACGCATACGTTACATATGCATACTTACATAATATGCATATCTTGGTTCATCGTTTCCACCAACTTAAGAATAATCATATAGCACAATAATTGGATTTTATTCTGTATACCTACATTTTCCATAAAATTTGCTTTTTCCCGCTAAGTTTTTTTTGGGCCTGCTGTATTCTTCTGATGTATATTAGTATGAGTAGTAAACCAGACTGGTAAATGGCCAACAACTAAAACAATATACTGTATATATCGTAATCCCCGAAGAGGTAAGCAGAAGACTATAGTAGGGTAGGCTGGGTATGGTTGAAACAATTTCACTTATAACGTCCAGTTTTGCTTTTTATAAACCGAGTGATGAAGAAGATATGCTAAATAAAAGAGCATGTTTCTGTCTACTAATAGGCAATGTGGTTTTAGTTCCAGATATGTTATTGTTAATA
>DWTO01001983.1:0-14908 GCA_018244755.1 Jemadia pseudognetus
ATTAACATTAAATAATAAACTTACGAGTGGGTAGCCCGGAATTGCTTTTTGCACGAAACTACGGAACGACCCATTTATAAATGTACAACAAATTTATTTGTTTCTTTATTTTAATTATTGCGAACGGAAAATAGACAACACACTTATAATTATTCAAAAATTGGATAGAAACAGACACCATTCCAATTATAGGCGACCACGACTTAACTTTAATATTTCAAGACAAAATTAAAAAATATTTACGGAAGCGATTGTAGGTAAATATTACTTAAAAAATAAGATACCTCATATATATGAATATCGATACCTCATTCTCTTAAATACATTGGCTATGGAAAGTACTCATTGTCGATGGGGATACGCCATTAAGAGGCCCCTCTTATCAGATTTCGTTAAGGGCCACCCAAAACTTTCTTAGATACAGAGTACGGGTTTCAATTACCTCTGTGCATAAATACGTACAAATGACAAATAAAATATTTTGTCTTTTACACATCCATAATATTCAATACCAACATTATTTTATTATCAAGTTATTTCAATGTTTTATTAACACTTCTATGCAAAATATTTTAGCTGTGAACTTTACAGGGATTATTTATAGCTAGCTTATGAATAAAGACACTTGTCGTGTGTCTAGTGACAATGTAATTTTACTGCGGCAATATTATAATACTGCCGCAGTAAGCTTAGTATACTATGTAGTGGATAGTGTCGGAGTAATGCAGCTGTCGACCGCAGAGCTTTGTGACCTCTGCTCCCACGTGAGGTCTTTCTGGCTCTTGGTATATAATTGTTAGGTTAACAATAGTCAAATTCGCACGGTACTTAACGTCTTGTATTTGCATTCTTGGGATTCCATTTACAACGTAGGCGGTGGATAAATGGATGGGAGGGTGAATTTAGGTTCGATATTATCAGCTCAAATGATTTGTTTGATGTTTTGCGTGGTAGATCTTGTTTATAGTAAGTTTATAGTTTATAGTAAGTTGTTAACTAATTTTCATGTACTAAAAGTTGGCTGTCAGTACTCCTTGCCTACCCCGTATTAGCGATAGGCGAGATGTAATAATAATAATTTGACAAAACCAGTGACATGAATCATACAAGTTCATATTTTAAGTTCTCCCTTACCTAGACATAGAATACAATATTATAAAACAGTTATATACTTTCAACAAACGAAGAAAACTCAGAAATATTGTCGGGATGCAAAGTTGCCGTTTCAGAGGGTGGCTGTGTGGCAGACAGCTCAGGTATAGAATTATATGGCCTATAAACTTGGTGCGGGCGGGGTTTTATTTCATTTGGGCTTCGGTTACTTCGTAAGTGGAGTGGAGGGTCCTTTTAGATTTACGCAACAAAACTTTTATTTAAAAATTCTCTACATAATATTTTAGTATATTCATATCTCCACGTCGCATACATAAGCATATATATGTATATACGTAGAAATTGTAGATAGGTTTCCTTTAAGTTTGTTTCCCCCAGACTCTGGTTAGTTTGGGATCAGATGGGTCTGTATAAGTTGTTCAAAGACGCTAAGTATCGGATACTATAGTATTATAATTTAATGACGTAGTGTTTAACAGCGATCTGTTATTATGAATTATATAAGAAATAGCGGCGTATTATTAATTTTATTCAAACCAACTTGTACAAGATTTTACGTTTATGATTAAAAAGACAATTAATGAAATTTTTCATTAAACAATTGACGTATGATATTTAATTGAGATGAGTAAATGATTACCGATAATTTATAACAATTCGACATGCACGACTGATATTAAAAAACGAACTTCAGGTCTGTAAGGACAGATATTTGGCACTCAGCACTCTCTAACTACCCCGTAAGAGACCTGGCGTGGCGATATAATCATAAAAACATGACTAAAGTAATTGAATAGGACCGTCGTGACAATATTTGTAATGTCGACGCGGCTGACACTTGTTGGAAAGGTGTCGACTCCATTTTCCGCCTCATAAACTTGACGTATGATCATCTCGTGCGTATAAGGCACAGTTTCATTCCCGCCTCACTTAGGGTGGGGTTGTTTCAGCTCGACTTGAGGGACGCGTAAACGTGAACGCTGGCGCTAACTATCGTCAAAGTATACAAAGCGTTGTTTCCCAAAATTAAACGTCAATATTAATACTTACGTCAAACGTCAATATTAATACTTACGTCAAACGTCAATATTAATACTTACGTCAAACGTCAACAAACGTCAATATTAATGCTTACGCTAACAGATACTGGACCGTCAACGTTATTTTATTCTCAAGTTGAAATAAACACGAAACGTTATAATGAATTCTGTTTTGTACTCGTCGTTATTTAATGATAGTTCGTTTGATGATGATTCTGGCAGGTATGATAATTTTGACAATCCGTTTTACTCTTAGGAACGACGCCTTGAGTTTAACGAACGTTAAACTCCTACGTAATCGTTCCTATTTGACGTAGGTATTACACATTTACGAACAGTTTGAAACAATCGGCCTTAAATATCACTTCTCTAATATCACAGGTGTGATGTTATGTTATTGTGCTGATCTTGGAATTATGTTACTAAATAAAACAAATTTAAAAGAATATTGTTTTTATTTCAGTATTGGAAGTCGTGTACAATACTATGGCACTTCGTTCCGTATGTTACTTGAGGAATACCTCTCAAGACTTAAATCTACTTACATAAATATTTTATAAAGACAACAATTACTAGAAAATACTGGTTATAATGAGACTGAATCTCGAGTTTCAATACAGCTGTTCGTTTGGACATAATTATTTATCGTTCATTATTTATTTTTCGTCGTTCATTATTTACTTTTCGTAGTTCATTATTTACTTTTCATCGTTCATTGTTAGATCTCTACCAGTGTACTTATTAATTTAATAAAATATGCTTATAATCTACTTATTCATTATACAATTAAAATGCTTTTTTGGCTTTGCACACAATTATAGACTATCTGTATAATAAGTATTGCATTATTTGTTAACTAATCCCAAATCTGTTTTTCCAAATTTTGTATAATATCTATTAAAACTTTCGACAAAACATTTTAAAACTTACACCGTATAATAGTACTTGTTTTTTGTTAAACACTTAAAATATCAAATAATAATCACTGTACCAATGAATGTATCAAATAGATTTCGGAAAATCTAGATCATTATATTTTCTGGGTTTCTACAAAATCCAGCTAATTAATTTAGTTACATTGTGTTTTTGTTAAATCCAGCTGATTAATTCAAATGCTTCTTCTTCGATTTTTGTGTAATTCAAAAGAAGTGTGTACAAATGCTTTAGCTGACTAAACAAAGGGACAAACTTTATTTTACTATAGTAAAAAACATAGTAACTAATGTACATTTATGTGATTTTACTACACTGGCGCCATTTTAAGTTCTGGTTTGTATATTATTGACGCCAGCGGCCTGGTATTAACGTGCACCCTACAATATGTTGAATCGATACCGTAAATCCTAGCAACGGGCGTTGTCTCTCGGTGACTTAATCGTGCGTAAAGCGAGTCGACATACCGAGCTTCAAGAAATATTTTTACATTGAATAAATGACAATTGATAAATGTGTATTTTATTCCATACAGACTTTTTATGTTATGTCTATATTGAATTAAATTATAATCAAATTACAATTTCTAGTCCAGTACTTACGTGCAACAGTATGTAGAAAACAAAATTTTTTGGTTTTCCAAAATGGCTTATTAGATCTTAAACAGTTGAATGAAAAAAATACATTAAAGCCAATTAGTTCCGAGCCGAGCTAGTTGACTGAAAATTATAGTGTATATTTTATTGTTATTATTCAAATTCATTTAACAAAACTATTAGCAAGGTATTATATAGGTTATTTAAAAGCTTTAAAGATTTACTACTTAATTGGTATGCTGCTTTTTCTATTCTATAAACTGGTCACAAATGAATAATTAACCTTATAGTGAATAATTAATAATACTTGTTTTAAACAATACTACTTCGTGACAATCCAGTCTGTTTTTGAATGAATTAACTTGCTAATTCGAACACTGCTAACATCGTTTGAAAAAGAAACGAACGGGCCGAAACGAATTCGGCCGTAGTGGACCACGCGTCGGCGTTATAGAAGCCATTGTACAGTGGCTTCAATAATGACTCACTATTATGGAACACCATCAATATGTGTAGGGTAGACTGTCCTGCAAGCGTTGCAACAATATTTCCTAAACAGTGGTATAATACAGTTTCTCTCTAGCTGGTCTATCGGGAACAACTCGCAGTACTGCGTAGTGTCGGTCACGGGACATACGGTTGCTCTTGATGGACATTTCCTGGGACGACACCGGCGGCGTCTTTCGCGAGGCTTTGGACCGCATAGCAGCTCATTGGATGCGGGACATACCAAGGGTCGGTGTGACACGCCCCGACCGCATGTTACTGAACACTGAAAAATAAACGTGTATTCTAAATGTATGCAATTAGAACGGAAGTAAATAGGGGAGTCATTTTGACTTATGACCCAATTAGCGAAATAAAGATAATTCTCTATGCGTTTGCGCAATACCTACAATTAAAAGTAAATCACATTTTGCTAACGTCAAAATATTAACTGTTTTAAAAGATATTATCATAAAACCGAATTAAAAGAAACTTTCGCATCGCAGAAAAATTATCAACGATGACAAAATTACGAATGAAGTCGGGCAAAACTCAATAAACGATGACATATTATCATATCTGATTTGAATTTCTGTCGTACAAAAGGCGTAGGTACTATATACGTGGTTACCGTATTTTTTGCGATCCTACAAAAAATTTACGTCCTACTTAGATATCACTCAACCATAAGAAGATTTTATTAGCAAAACCTTCCATTGCGTGAAGATTTATGCCGCCTTCTATTTCACGCCACATCTCGCCCCACGTTCGGCTCCGCTTTATAGAGCTTCTGGGACATCTTTTTGTTCCGGAGCGAAATCAATACTCTCACCTCGTTATGCTGTTAACATTTTGACATTGACGCAAGCTTGTTTATAACGACGCAAATGATTTTACGATTATCCTGTTTTCCTTGTATATTCATCGTTTACACACTTCTGTAGGATCTTATAACTTTTCCGAGAATGTCTATATAAGAAGTATTATGTATTTATATCTATAATGTATAGTTTATTAATCAATTGGTTAGCATTGCACAGGCTCTCTATATATTGGAATCAGGTTTTGTGTAGAGATGTTCCAAGATTTTGTAGCAAATTTTTCGAAACATTTCGTTTAGTTAACAATTGCAATTCCTTACTGGTGTCCACGGCATCTCTTGCCAGTACACAGGACAGGGAAACCGGTTGCACGGCTGTATTTTCTGTGGCTTCGTGGAAGGACAGAGCGCTGGAGACACATTGCGTTTTATAAGTTCTCTCCTTGTGGATATACTGTAAAAATAAAGATGGAATGATAATATTTCCATATTTTCATAAATAAGCATATAGATAGGAAATTATAATAGTCATGAAAAATATAATAGTGAAACAGGAAAGATTAACAAAAAGAGTTACCTACAAAGCGTCAAAGTGACAATAAATTAATTTTGACAATAAATAAATTTGCCAGCAGTGGAAAATCGTATTTCACAGATTATGTTTAGTACAAAATTGCAAAACTCTATGCTTGTACGAAGACTTGTTATTGCTGACGGATGAAGGGCATACGAAACCTGAACAATGATAATAAATAAACATATTCCACGCGAATTACTCGTCAGGAAGGCGTTGTCTATGTTTGGGTATTCCATGGGGCATATAACATAACTTGCGAGACGTGGGTGTGTACTACACTCCCCTGCTTATCCCTTCGGGGTAACAGAGGTGTGATGTTATATTATATCTGATGAGAAACTGAGATTAAAACGTTAAAATAGGTCAGGTGTAAGTGTAATTTTCAGCTGACTGCGTCTTGGTCATCTCCATATTAAGTAGCGAGATCAGTTTTCCCTCTGACGGTTGTGTTCTATCAGAAAGAAAACAGATTGACAAGCTCGACACTTTGATGTCAGCGATGACGCCTTGTAAATATGTTCGAGTGTTTTCAAACTCGACGTGCTGCGCCACATTCGATCTTGTGATCCAGATTTTAATGTACATTTTTCTTAATTCATAATTCTCTTAATATGATAACTAGTTTTGTTTCAAAGAAAAATCAATACAAAAAATAAATCAGCCGAACAATAAATTAACTAGAAAATACCAACATTTTTTTGCTTCAAATGTCATTAGAAATGGAACATTCGTTTGAAATTTAAGCGTTAGTTCTAATAAATATTCGAATCGAATAGTAGTTTAGATTATTTGAGGCTACACAGAGGTCTACAGATTGACGGAATGTTCAGGATCTGAACTTTCTATCGTTCCAGCTAAATTTTTTTAACCTTTACAGCCAAAGAATTAAATTACATTAATATTACAGTTGGAATTAAAAAACAATTAAAAAATGCTAATACCCTGTTTCTGTAGTTTACAGATACTGACTCCGAGCATTAAGTACCTGACTTAATTTCGGTTCGGGTTCGAATTTATGTAATTATATTATAAAACGTACAAAAGTTAAATGCGACTCGGTAAGAATTAAAATACATCAATAAGATCGTCTAAGAAAAATTGTGTCTGTAATAGAAGTTATCGGAAAACTGTTATATGTCAAAGTTAGTGAAAAATTGGTCAATTTACGAACCTTATGTTGGAGGGGACGCAGAACAATTGTCTCTCTTGGAAACCCTCCTCGCCGCAGGTCGCGCTGCATTCTTCCCATTCGCCGCCGCTCCACGAAAACTCGCAACTGTTGAAATTTTAGAATTCTCAGTGTGGTATATTGATGACAATTGAACTGAGTTCGAAATGATTGAATTTCATGAGTTCGTTTTAATTTGGTACATTTATCTTTACGTTATCTTTTATTCAGTTACGTAGTACGGCGTATGAATAGGTTACTAAGATATGTATAATATGTAATTAAGCCTCCGTTGACTCTACATAGTTATATAGTAACGTAACTATTCTATTATTTAACTATTAATTATTCAAAACATTATATATTCACTTTGGAACAAGTGTAAAACTGTGTTTAGTTACATTATTTCTTAATGTCCTGATGTCACCCAAAAATTTTATTATTGCTTAAATTAAGTACTCAAAACCTACTCATTTATAGGGAGTACATATAACTACCTTCTTGTAACTTAGGTCTTAGTAAAAACCTTAACATACAGGTACAAAAGGAAGCAAATTATTTATTAATAAAAACACGCGTCAACCCGCACCTGGCTTCTGTGGCCAGTTCATTGCTTTAACCCTTCTCACTCTGAGCGGACATCCAAGTCCGACAGTGGAACGATAAAAAGGGTTAATAACGATGATCACACGTGAATATAAAGTCCGAATATTTATTCGTTACATTTCATAAATTATTACACATATACCTATGCATTTTCTATTCATATCAAGTGATACCGTGGTCAAATGCTAGCCTGTGACAAACAAAAACATTCGATACACTTATTCACATCTTTGTTAAAAGCAGAATCATCCTTACTTTAGCGGTATATTTTTTCTTTTAATTAATGTTGCATACATTTATAGTTTTATACTAAAAAATGAGTAGGTACTTATTTTTTTACGTGTCATTGTGTTAATGAGGGTTTTGTCATCCAGAATACAGTGTATCGTTAAATAAATAAATTACGTATATAAACCTTTATTATTACAGTTAATACATTACAATTACTATGTCTGAGCATTAAGAAACGACCGTTATTTCTAAACTTGTTCGACATTCGTAAACTCCGTAATGGAGTCACGCATTCCGTTTTAAAGTATTCTGAAGGTATTTTCACAAAGAAATCTATTATTTCTTCGTCGGAATGGGCCTTGTGAAAGAAGATACTTCAAATATTTGTTATTTTGTTTAGTTTCACGTTGATCCACGTTTCTCTTGAATATATATAGAAAAGAATGTTAGAAAACACTTTTTAGTTTACTTAAATATTTTATGATGGGTATTTATTTACACATTGTGCTCAAAAATTAAACCGTACCTAATTACAAAATACACATACAATAATAATAATAATTAATTCATATTCAATTCCATATCAATCACATATCTAATTCCTATGTATGTACATATAATATAAAACAAAAATGTAATGTAATGTATGAACAAAAAAATTGCTTTGACACAGAGAATGTGGGTTATATCGATTATAAATCTGATACGGTTCGTTCGACTTGCAAAATGTAGTCCGGTAAAGGTTTAAACAAGGCATTTAAAGGGGATGGGGTTAACTAGGCATGATGAATTGGTACGGTTCGATAAAAATCGGGTTGCGCCCGAAAAGGTATCAGGAATAAGACAGTGCCTTGCGGTATAGCCCATTGGCTTCCATTATTCCTTTACTGTATTCATTAACCGTGGAAAATCTTTTTCGTAGTCAGAGTTCCTTTGACATTTTATAACAACCAAATTCTTTTAACTTTCCCAATTAGGCTAGTTAATGGCGACTTCTAAAATGTTCTCTCGCGAAAGTTCGGGAACATTGTAAGAATAGTTTTTATGCCGAAACACATTACAAATTTTCATATACTAAAGTACAATTGTATTTAACGTAGACTTATTTAATACTTAATTTCGGAATCGCTAGATAATAGCTTCGTGAATATCAGAGTTCGGAGTTGGAATATGAGTAATTTTAAGTAAACTTCTTCAAATTGTTTTCAATATAAAAAGTAAGGATTCATACATTTATCATAAAAAATTCATTTCATATTTAAAAGTAAAATATAACCCACATGAAAACGAGATTTTTTATTTGCTCATGACGATAGTTGTTTGTGGTGGGTTTTTTCCTTGAAAAGACAGGGTTATAAAAGTTGGACCTTAATGCTTTTACTGGTGCGAAATTTCCTAAGCGCCTTAAATCTTTGAAATTCACGACTCATCAAATGAAGCGGTACATTATTATCTTTACTTTTTTTATTTTCTCTATACAGACATAATGCTATGTGAAGTACTACAAAGAATTGAAAGAATTTATTAAAAAGGACTGACAATTTAGCTATAATACAGAAGCCAGAAAACTTATAATAGTAATTATCTTATTATTATTAAACAAATCTACCTGATGGTCTAATGCTTGCTAGAGCAACTGCTGAGAATGAACTGTTGGTTGCGATGCTGCTGAGAATGAACGGAACGGGTTGCCTTATTAGGTTTTTCTAAGATGAAATTCTCGATAACAGAACGGATTCCGGTCTATGACCATAGGCTCACCGCTATTACATGGACCGAATGACAAAATGGCTATAAGTCGGAGTACCTACTTCACTCTGACAACCCCTTCGGGGAAATACAGGCGTGAAGCTCGACATCATGATCAGTCTAAGTCATCATCACTTTTTGTAAAGTGTTCGCAGGCTGTGCAAGCGGGTTGGATAGCAGTGAGTACGATTTCTCGCAGCTACCTTCACGCGTCATATTATTTTATGTTATTACAAATCCAAGACCGCTTCACGTTAAAGTAATTATTTTAAATCAATCGAAATAAGTTGAACTGAATGCAGCGTCTTGCAGGTGAAGGGGTTTTTGTTCTACGATGGCAAGTTTGTTATACAATAGAACGAGTCGCGACATCGGCGAACGAAATAAAACAATAAAGAGTTTCCCGTTTCTTCTGTAAAGTGGATTGGAATTCTGTTGAACAAGAAAGTTTTTGTTACGTTCGAATTCTCTACGTTTTACGTATACTTAAAAAAAAAGTAACTTCACGCCTGTAGTCCCCGAAGAGGTAGGCAGAGGAATGCAGAACACTCCCACGTTTCCCCAGTTACTTTTACGTCCCACTATGGTATAGGTGGTGAGCCTATCGCCATGCATCGGGCACATATCCAGACTCCGAGACACTACTAGAAAATCTAAATTAGAAAAATTATATAGTGCTCGACCCGGGAATCGAACCCAGGACCTCCTGATCGTCAGTCGCACTTACAACCAACAAGACCAACGAGGCAGTTTTTTTATAATAAAAATTGTACCTTACGTTGTGAGATGATGAATGTGTAGGAATGGGTAGAGCGATGGGATACCATGTCCTTTCGCCATCAAAATATATCAGGCAAGACATTATATGATCAAGAAATAAAGCAACATTCATTTGGTGCGGTTTTTTGTGTGATCTGAGACTGCTAAAATCTATGGAAGGATCTACATGACGGGATTTAGAGAAACACCTTCAAATTGTGTATGTAACCATTTGTATTTCCACAAAACATGATATGCCATTTCTAAGTTAATATGTTATACATGTTATTATGAAAATATATAACATTTTTCATCTTTAACACTTTTAAATACACTTTTAGGTTAATGTTTCATAAAGATACTTTTATAATATATAATTTTGTCATGTAATATCACCTCTAAAAGTTCTAAATAATTTCACAGATCTTTAAGGCTAGGTAAGAGTGTTGTCGGATTATAAGCTAGCAACTTTACACAAGAAACAAAGACATTAATAATAGTATTTAATTTTTTAATATAATATACTTAACAGTGTGTTTGTAAAAAGTATTTATTAATGAATTTGCAAACGGAAATTTACTTTGCTCAGTGTTAAATCGTTGTTAGAATGTATGCTTACATAACAATTCAGATTCAATGTGTTGCTAAGCTCTTAAGTTTTTCTACAGTGTTGCTAGTTAACACTTATCTCAACATTTAATCCGACAGCACACTGTGGATAGACATATTAAATATATATATTTATCAAAGTTTAATTATGCACTAAGATTATGTATTGTTAGTATAACAATCAAAAAAATAACAAAACAGTAGTGATTCCTTCGAAAGAATAGTCAGTGAGGTGGGAGAATTACAAATACTTGAAATGTTTCTTTCGTAAATTACATTCAACTCGTATTATCTTATTCTAAATCACTCATAGCCTAACTTTAATCTACATGTACAGGACTAGAAGATCGAAAAAAAAACTTTTATTATTATTAAATTTCAGTTATCATACATTTTAGTTATGCGAAATAAGGACGGAGACTGCACTCCAAGCTCATAGTTTAATCATAATATATTAATGTTTATGAAGTACATAGAATCACGCTAGTAAATTAAAAGATTTCGCTCAACAAATCATTACCCTGACACCAGTGAACGTACAGTAAGTATATAAGTATTTGTATCTACAGTATTTTAAGTAAGCAGAGTTCACACTAACAATATTTCATGCCACAGGTGTCATATAACTTATAGTAAATCAACCTGTTCAAGTCGCTTATGCCCAGAATAATTGATTGAAGTTTACCACATATTGGTCACTTTCAAGACTGAAGTGCCAGTTGTACTGCTGAGGGAATTCGAATATTAAAAAGCACGACGCGATACAACACTAGTGCAATTATGAGTGAAAGTAATATTGTGTAGTGTTTTGTCACTAACGTGAACTCTGCCTGAACTCCGATACATAATAACATGAGGTAGATGATGGGTTAAGTAGCAAAATATAATTTTGTTTTGTATATAATATTGACGGTATTCAACTGAAACGTTGCAGACTATTATTAGCACTACATGCTAGATTAATATTCTACAGAATTTTGTTTCAAGCGTTTTTTTGTGTCGTAACAGTTCTCGAAGTCATAGGGAAAGGTTTAAAGCCAACATTTACATCCATATATATATATATAAATTTTATATTGTCCAGTGTCACTTGGGTCCCTGGCACTAAATTCTGAACACAATTGTTACACTTAACATTCACACCTAATTTAAAAGTCGACTGACAGACAAATAATTATGATTTGGAAAATTTGGAATTTATACAATAATTATACATTATATACTACAATATGATTTTTGAAAGTATGATGTGTTAGGACTTATGTGACGTTTTGCAACTATACAGGATGTTTAAAAAGGAGTGGTTTTTTTAAAATCTATTATATGTTTTTTAAAATGACATCTAGAAAATGTGTAAAATAATATCAAATAATTAATCAGAAAAACTCTTACAACCCATAAATTTATGACTACCAAACATACAAATTAAGGTTGAGAGGTGTTCATGGCAGTTTAACTTTCAATATCCTGGGGAATTAACCTGTGGCAACACCAATCTCAGTTCCAGAATTATATGAATATCATGTTCCTTGTAAAATGAGTGCCTTATGCCTGGCGGCTACACAAATATGGTTTATAGCTTATAAATTTAAACTTGTTAATCAACATTACATATACCGACAAAAGTATATTCTTTGTCAATCCTGTATAGTTACAGCCTCTATAACTCTCATCTCTATGATCATTACATAACGTAAACTAAACAGAAGTGATTACTTATATGCACAACTACATTAAAATTTTGAATAAAACGACAACAATATCAATATTCAAATACTCTTAAACCTCTTAATCATCAGCTGTAATCTTTATCATAGAGACATCTCAATGAAAGTTAACAAATACCTAATTACAATTTGAATATTAATTTTAATACTAACACTACAAAATTAAGTACACAAATTTATATAAGAGATAAAGATTTAATGATCCAAATATGTTATATACGTTAATTAATATCCCTCGTCTTATATTACAAATGTTAATTATAATTATATGACTTTAAATGTTTCAGCCATATGCACAGTAATAGAAGCCACATTTGGCACTTAACATTAAACAGCCAAGAAGGTAATATGTTTACATTAAGTCTACAGATACAATATTTTGTTCTCTTGTTCTGTCTGTGTGCATGATATTGTTACATCATATTGTTATATCACATTAAAATGGTCTGAAAAACTTACTGTATATTAAAAAAAAATTACAATTATCAGATAGAATTATCTTTGTACATCACTATGAAAAAAGAAGTATTGTTAAAAAACTTGAGTTAACGCTATTCACATCTAGAAAGTTGGAAGTTCTCAATGTTATGTGACGAAAATTTTTTGATTTCATTTTCCTAATATTCATTTACATTTAAAATATTCAGAAATAAAAAGTTTCTGAATCATTGCAAAATTGTATGTTTAAGAATTACTATCAATTAAAAAGGTTATCTGATTTGACTCAACCTTGAAATTAAGATACATTTAAATTTTGTTGAGTTGATTTTTATATTAGATTTAATTCTGATTTATAATAATTTACATGTTAGACTATTTTGATTGTCGTGTTTGATTATAATTTATCTCATAATATCAATGAATAGTTAAAGTATCGGAATATATTCGAAATTTAATTATTTTTAGACATTTAACATATTTTATGTTTTAAAACTATTTTTGCCAAATTTAATGAATAAAAGTTACAATAAGATTCCAAAATTGAGTATGTATAGTTTGATTATACATCACTCGTAGTAACAGCCGCACATTAAAATAGAAATCCATAAATTTTATTACAAACCTACTATTGATATCAAATCTTTATTTAAAAACGAAACCGGTAAACTCCAATCCCCCTCCGAGCGCCCGAGCGCCCGTGCGTGCGTGCGTGCGTGCGTGCGTGCGTGCGGGCGCGTCAGTGCAGGCGGGCGCAGCGCGAGCAGTAGTCGTCGTAGGCCGCGCTGCCGTAGTAGGGGCAGCGCGGCGCGCGGCAGGCGCGCGGCGACGGCGGCCGGTCGTCGTAGAAGGTGGAGCGCGCCAGGCGCAGCGTGCGGTCGGGCGCCCGCGCCGCGCGGCCCGCCGCGCGCGCCGCCGCGTGCGCCGCGCCGTCCGCCTCCGCGTAGAACTGCGAGCGGCCCGTGCCGTAGCGCGGCGCGCCCGCGCCCGCATGCGCCTCCGCGCGGCTCTTCTCCGCCGTGTACCTGCCGATTAAAAGACCTATTATTAGAATGCCTGTTTCCTTATTAAGCTTCTACACGATTTCCTTCATTTAGGTGTTTTAACAGACTTTATTCTATTAGCTCTTGTACCTAATTCCATATTATTTCTAAGGAGTTCATTTATGACTGTTACATATAGTTCATCTGTCAACCCAGCACATGAGCCCTGTGAAAAACTACCTGATTTTCCTCCTTCTGAGAGACGACAACAGTGGAGAGTTAACAGATCATCATAGTTATACAATACCACGCCTATGAAATAGTTTTGAAAAAAAAACCACAAAAATGAAATATAAAAACTTTTAGATTATTTTGTAAAAACGTTAAATTCTTTAAACTTACCCAATCCAAGCTTCATTAAGATAATTCTTGACCATTTCCTCCTGCACCGGTGCACGCGCTGCCAACACCCTGCAGCAGAGCACTTCGCACGTTGACTGCCTCCTTGTCAGCCCCTCCTCAGGATTACTTTGACTGCCACTACTTTTCCCGGTCAGCTTTGCCATTGATCCGAAATTCTTCTTCAGTTTACTGCTCATAGATCTACCGATGCTGCCAAATTGTTTGGCAACTGAATTTAGCTGCTTGGAACTCTTAGTGGATAGAGCGTCCAGTGACCTTCTAAGTTCCTCAGATGGCTGGCTCTGGGATAAGCATTCCACTCTCTCCAAGTCGAGGTATGCAGCTAGCATTGAGGAACGCTGGTACTCATCTGGAAGAAGATTGTTGATGGTCTTTTGATCTGGTTCCACATCCCAACGGAATTCTTCGCCTGGATCTACATTGAATCTGAAAAGAGTACCATTACATTAAGATCATTAAATAAAATTATGCCAGTGATCTAATGTCCAAAAACACCTGAACCTGAATATTTTGTTTCTAAAGTTCAGTACTTGGTTTGGGTTAAAGAGGCACAAGAGATATGATTTAATAGTTATGGGAAAGATTAGAAAATAACATGAATTATGACTATTCATACATGGCATATGGCGGAAATTAAAAGAATTAGTGTT
>DWTO01001984.1:0-14904 GCA_018244755.1 Jemadia pseudognetus
AGTAACTGGTGAAACGTGGGAGTGGTTCTGCATTCCTCTGCCTACCTCCTCGGGGATTACAGGCGTGAAGTTACTTTAAAAACATCCAATTTATTGAAATATATTGATTCATATAAAAGACATCGTTGCGATAGCGGGAAGTCCAGCAATGGCCTGCAGAGGGGTTGGCCTTCGTTGATGACTACAGATTTTTTCAGTAGACTTACAAGAAAAAATCACATCGAGGTTGTTTATCAGAGGACAATTGAATGAATAGAAATCATTTAACATTGTCACCGAGAGTCGCCTTCGAATACTGAAGATGTTTTTTGAAATCGACTTTCATAATATTCGTCTTACACAAACCGTGACTATAATCCATTAATATCGACGATTTAATGGTATCAAAGGAAAGAAATAATCTCTTCTTTCTTTTACGGGTGTTACGTGTCTTTTAAAATAAATAAATATAACTTTTGTGCTTCAATTATTGTTATACTTTTTAAACTTATATTTTACTAGCCGTTCTCTATAAATATATTATACTTAGACTTAAACTCATCAGAGTGTTGAACTACATTTTTATCTTAGCTAAAGATGTCCGCAACTACAGTCAACGCCTCCAAATCAAGCAAAAAACGAACTTGCACCGCCGATATCCAAGTTGGCTATGTTTTGAGACGGCTCCTATTCCTTGTAAATCAAAACTTATAATAAATTACCAAAAGAAATACAGTCCGAGGAAGTAACGATATAAATTATAAAAAAATTAAATAGGCACTTCTTTGATATCAAAATGCTATTACTCTGTAAGTGAATTTTTAAACAATTAATTACTCATAAATTAAACCTCTTTTTTTGCCTGTCTTCCTTAAAAGTTAAAATTATTGTGTAAATGTCTTTTATTTCATTTTTTTTTTACATATACATATACATTTCTAATTGTAATTTGCAACGCCGCTGCGGGGCTCATGTTGTCATTTCCTGAATTTTTACGCATGATGCAATACATAATTTGATTTCATTTCAATTATTTTATTTTACGTCATCTCCTTATCTATGCGTCCAAATAAAATGCTTCAAAAAAAATCTTACGTTAAAAAAAAATTATTAACATAAAATAACTTTCCTTCGTAAGGTTAATATGATATGTTAAATAAATAATGTTTGACTTATTTATGAAAGATATGTATATGGTATCGCGGACTGTTTTCTAGATCCACCAAGAAACAATATTTTTATAGAATACCATAATATACAAAAAATTATGCTAGAGCGCTTTTTCTTCCGACTTTACAAATATTAATATACCGCCATCTACCACTTACAGGACCATTCTAGTTAGTCTAAAGCATCTTTCATGAATACTACTACAAAATACAAAACTCATTTTTCAAGTCTGACTGACAGTTTCAGAGATTAACGTGTACAAACAAACATCTTCAGCTTTATTATATTAAAAAATATATAGAAATAATATCACTAACTATCTATGCTAACTGTGCTAGGTTATAGAAGCTTGGCATTATGCAGATATAAATAGTTTACGACAATATGACACAGTTCATGTTGTTTATTTCAAAACACATAAATCATAAATATTCTTAATATCTTTGCAAGGATGTAATTGTACTAATCGTTAAAATATTCGAAACCTATTAAATAAATAATAAAATAAATGTATAACTATATATTCATTTTGAAATACAAACGTTATCGTATCAATGAAATGATTTAATACTGTTAGTACGCAGATCTTATAAATTCGCACTTGAGTTGTATGTATGTATGTACTTAAATGTACGAAACAAATTAAATTCAAATGGTACGTATATAAGTTGTATTCAAGTAACATTGTAATACTTCATTGTTAATACAAACAAATGTGAAAATTATTTAATAACTGATAATTACATTTTTATAACACGTCCATGATGTCTTTTTAATTAAAAAAATAATACCTACTAGTGCTGTTTACAATTATTGAGACTTTAAAATATGTGATTTTAAAAACATTAATATATTTAATATATTGCACGTAAAAACAATTACATTAAATATTTATAACATTGCCTGTCTCATTTGTCGAATGCTTGCTAGCGCGACTGCAGATCGTGAGGTTCTGGATTCAAATCCTGAGTTTAATATTATTAGATTTTTTTAACTTATTTCATTTCATTTAATTAGTAGGGGCTCGTAATCTGGATATGTGCGCGGTGTATGTCAATATGGGACGTAAACATAACTGGTGAAACGTGGGAGTGTACTACATTCCTCTGCCTACCTCTTCGGGGATAACAGCCGTGAATTTAATGAAATATCTACACCATTGCAATATCAAGGCACAAAAAATTTAATGAATTAAGTAGTTAAATCAATATATCATATTTTCATAAACACGAAGTTATTAGATAATTAATTATTTATACATACGTTCTGAGACTAAAATTAATGTTTTTCTTAATTTTTGATTCATAATTGTATATGAAATACTGACATATTTTTTTGTAATATATACAATTTTACGAACATGATATTGTTAGTGGAAAAAATAAGAATTATGTACAATTTTTTTTATATAATTACGCATGGTTCCTTACGGAGCAGGAAGAGAGCACGGAGTGCCAAATATAAAAACAATTAAATACTAAGTATATCACATTACTATTGAAACTTACAGTCTGCTAAATAGCCCGATGGATATCCTTCCAATTCCTTAGAACTGTACATGGCACTTACATCGCTGGCAAGCAACAACGCGCACAGAATAACCGCCTCAAACACCATAGCAACAAAGACTAAATTTCGATCGTCAATGATGTAGAACACGTCCACTCAGTCGCAATATCATTGTCACAATGCGAATGGCGAATAAAAATAATACAGTCCTTAAAAAGTACAACTTTACTCTTCTCGTCCGTTCAAGAAATTATAGACTTTAATACATCATATGTTTATAACTAATATTTATAGTCGTTTGCATTGCATTGGAGTGTAAAACTAATTTTTGTAGTCTTTTATTATGTATAAATAATTTTATATATCGTGTTAGTAGGTCCTGACGACGTGAAAAAGACAGCGGGGTGCTGCTGGATTCAGAAGGCTCAGGGCCGAGAGGAGTAGCCAATGGTGCCGATTCGGGGAGGCCTATGTTCAGCAGTGGACCTCCAAAGGCCTCCAAAGTGTAATCGAGAGTTGATGATGATATTTTAGAAGTATCCGAAACATGCAAGCATGTGTGGAGAAAGAAGGGAACGTGAAAGACGAGCGTCAGATCTGTAATGATAGATATATTTAGCGTCAGGTGTTCACTGCTTACCCGCTAATGGACTTCGCATGGTATAATAATAATCCTTATTGTACCTACATCAAACGAGAGTATAATATTTTTTTCCTGATATATTTTAAGTTTGCCTATTTTAGCATTGCGTCTAGGTTCACTGATCATAGTGGGACCTAAGCGGAACTGATGAGACGAGGGAGTGTACTACACTCTTCTGCCTACATCTTCGGCGATGTACAGGCGTGAAAGTACGTTTTTTTTTACTCTAGCATCTATAAATATATTTTGTGCAGTTATTAAATCAATTTTGTATAATTAACATTCCATTTTAAATTGTTGTTCTTTTGTAATATTGTTCAATTAAGACTAATATTTGGTTTATATTCTGTAGTTTCAATAAGTCGGTCCTTTGGTTTCGAGAATCATTGGTTTATTGTTTCGGAAGCCATTAATATTTGTGTTCTGCTATGGTACTTCCTGCATCATTTTATCTGCGGAATATTTGTTTAATTTCCCAATTAATTTCACCTGCGCGTCGTATATTTAAGAGTTTTTCCTTTTTCCCTATTTTTGACTTTATCCTTTGATGTTTTATTTCACCGATCATTATATTTTATTGCTGCGCACAGTTCTTGTTGCAAATTGGGTACAGCCCATTAATGTACCCGAGCTAGGTAAAATGTCTCCAGCTAATCAACGGAACCTTGGAATTTACAAGACCGCGCTGGTCTAATGAGGCCCGGTAGTACCTAGTCGGCCCGACTGCCGGAAGTACTGACAGTTTTCACCTTCGAAACCTCCAACAGGTCTCAACGGCTAATACCTAACGATGTTCAGCAGAAAACTTTTCTTTTTAGCTCATCTGAAGCAAAAAAAACGTTAAGGATTTTTTTAAAACCCGTTACCTGTCAGACGTCGGAGCACGTCTAATTTTGCTTAGTAAATGTCTATATCTCTTGCTATGATATAATCGCTTTCCATAAAAAACTGTTTTAGTTTCATGAAAACTGTATAGGTACTTATTTTTTATTGTATTTGTCATTGTTATAGATACATTTTGCCATTTTCATGAAAGTTTATTGGTGCCTGTTTTATAGAAATCCTGGGGTCTGTGGAAACAAGGAATTATTTAAGGGTGTTTTCTGACGCCTCCTCGGATTTGAAATTTTCGCCTTGTAAAAAGTGATCCAGTTTCCGAAAAATATTGTATTCAGTCGGAGTAAGATCAAATTATACATTAAATAATAAGTAAATAAGTTACTTAAGTAATAATAGGTGAAAATGTTACTTATATACCTTATAAAGACATGCACATTATAAGCGCATAACGCCGGCACTCATCTCAATACGACGCAGGACCAAGAAGAAATTAAGTTCTAGTATTTTATTGGGGTTATTTAAAGAAAATATGTAATCGAAACGTGATATACCATCTATTGTAATATTAACTGCCCTTTGTGTAACTTGTTTATTGATCTACTTTGATAAACGATTCTGTAATTGAAAAACGATCTGTGCATTAAATTTCATGATATCAGCCAATTATCATTTTCCTCGTTTTCCGTCTAGATTAAAGTTTATTAATGCTGCCGTGCCGAGGTCAGATGGTTGAATCTTGACTATATCTACTGAAATGATTTAACTTATTGTTCGTTTGTCCTTGTAATGAACTATTCGCCGCGAACAAAACTTTAGGCGAATTAATGTATGACAACCTTCAAAGTTTTTGTTTGTTTTTAGGTTGGCTGCACGTTCGATTTTCAAAAACCTATGAGTTATGCGAAAATAATTTAGAACACGAAAAATACCAATGAAGTGGATCAGTGAATGATAGATAATATTGCCATCATTATCAACTCTTTCGTCGTGCCAATGTTGATAATGTGTCTCTTAGAATGAAAAGACTACCGTCAAAGTCCAGTTACACGTACAGATTGGCAGGCTTTGCTCGCCTCGTTAAACATTATGGAAAACTAAAATGTCTAATTTCTCTTCACTGTTATAACGAGCGATATTTAAATTTAAAAATACATGTAATTTTTTACAACTAGGGAGGAATATAGTAATTATTTATGATGGCTTTGTAATATGCACTGAATTCATATACGAACTATAGGTACATATATATGTGACTGATGACAATACATCTACAATGTTTACGTTTCGCCTGAAGTGGGTAGAAATTAAAGAGCGTTGGTACAAAGTGAGTTATGATTCATAAACACGTTGAAAACCTTCTTAACAAAATATGATTTAGTGGACAATGCAAGTTCATAGCGTATAATTAAGCTCCTCAGGGCAGTGGCGAAAACGCATCTGAATCTCAAACCACAGCAGAAATAAAAAAAAGTGAAATAGAACTCTCCAGATCCTTCTTCCGGTTATACATATAACTAACATATTTTTATTACGTATCAAGTAGATATCCACCCCGCGAAGCGAAACGGAAATTAATTCATTTAAATTTCATTAATGTCCCTGTTAATTATTATTTTGTCTTTTTTATTTCAAAAAAAGACAATATTTTTCGTTACATTTCATTAATAATGAAAACGTGAAAGTATAACTTTTTTATATTCAACAATAGGCTCTCGTAAGACTGCTAGTTCACCTTATAGAAGGCGAGATTTGGCGTAGCATGTAGCACGCTTACCTAGAGAGTGCATATTCACTCTTCTCTTGAATAATTCCAGGTTGCACGAATGGAGAAAAATAGATGACGGCAGGGAATACCACTCTACCGCAAAATCATGACACTAAGAAAAATAAACATCGCAAAATAGGTAGCAAGTCCAACCGCAGCCCTTATCGGCGGATTGGAGCAGATAGAGAAATATCTCTTTGTTTAGTCACTTGCTGATATCAACAATATCACTATCTACAATCTATCCAAGCGCCATCAACCTGTCCGACTATCTCTGTGTATGCCTTACAATATCAACAGTAGATAGCTTCGCCTCATAACTCGGGAAAGGTCATTGTTTAGCTGGCAACTGCCTTAAATCGATAGCGACTATCGCAAGCATCGTTGACAAGTGAAAATACTTCGGATCACTGGTGCTTTTGGAATAGAATTGATAAGATATTATACATATTGAGGGGTGTGCAGAAAAATGAATTCTTCATTTTGTTAATGTTTCTTGTGGATAAATGGGGCGGCTTGGTAGAAGCTGCTTTATTAGCATCATAACTTAAATTGACACAATAAAATCATAACTTAACTTGACACTACTAAAACCGGGTGTGAATTGCCCTTAAATTTGTTGTTTTATGCTACGAATGCATCAAACATGTTTGTAGGGCCCTTAATTGGACATATAAATATCTAGAAGTACATACGTATTATTTCTGCGATGGAACTCCGTTTAATTCATATGGTATTAAGGAATCGTTCGTGAGAAAGCAGCATTATGTTGAAAGCTTAACAGTGTACTGCAATAACATTTGCCAATTTAATAAATGCAATGAATGAATGTATGAATACATATACAATGAATAAATGTGTGAATGAACTATTGAACGAATGAACTGGCTGAACGAATGATATAATTTAAAGCACAATTTCGAATATCATTATATAATATGTCTGATTAAGATGCATACTTACATTCTTCTGTATTAATACTGAACACACCAACTGTCTCCCATCCGTCGATTGCCTTGAATATGTAGATTAGTGTCATAATATAAGTAACCAAAAATAATTTTGGAAACATGTTCAAGCATATAAAAAGACGTTACAATATTTAATTAATATATAAAGAAACAAGCGCGAAAAAGCGATGTGAATTAAATGCAGCTGAACGTCATTTGTTTTGCGTACAGGTCCGCATGTATCAAAATTCTTTTATATTATTCAAAGCATGGCATAAATTACCATTTTTACGTAACGCAAATCGTTAAACGCGTGTACATTCATGATGAAAAACACAAACAATTTTACTCACATCATTTATTACGATGTGACATTACTTTTCATGTTCTAACATTATGGGTATATAATATACTTAAGTGAATATTTTACGATCTGTTAAGTAGGATGGGTACATTCGAGTGCATAGATGTCTATAAAATTAAAAGGAGCAAATCATTTGAAGTAACAGCACCGAACCCTCGGTATTCAGGTCTCAAAAAAATTTGGGGCTTGTGTCCAAAATGACATATTGACAATCTCATCACGCATCTATTACACATACGCACACGTACGTAACACGCTTTATGCACTTGTATGTCTACTCAATACTGGTAATTGTGTTGAACATTCGTTAAAAAGCAATAAGGTTCATTTTCGCATACCGCAAAAACGGTAACATTGACTTCTTCGGGTATACGAGTATATCATGTTAATCTTCACAGTTTTAGTGTTAAAAAATATAACATGGTCCTTTTTCATGATAATATCATATTATTATAATGAGGTAGAAATAAATAAATTAACATAATAGGTGTGCAATGAAAATAATTTATGAAAGCTCCTTTTAATTTTAAATAAAATAACGATAAATTGGAATCATAGCAAAATGTAGCTAGTTATTTTAAGCAGTGTTTTGAACGACGTTACATTTTATTAGTGCTGCGTTTTTAAATTCTACATGTTATGTTAATTTAGTTACGAAATGGCCCCTATGCTTTACAAATTATGTCCCAATAGACAAATTCGTGGGATAGCTTTTTGAGATATTACACAAATTGTATATTATGTGTGTATGAAACTAACCGTGTTTTCATTCAAGCGTAAATCTCGTAAATATTGTCTAAATCCGTAATTTCACTGTTACAGGCCTGGCTTGAAAAATCTAAGCAACCTACCTTTTTCCGTTACTCCGGTCTATTATGTACAATTTCATCAAAATCGCTTTAGCTGTTTTATCGTAACTATGCAGCAAATATACTCACTTTAATTATTAATAGCGATGTCGCTAGAACCAAATTTACACTTCATTCTTATAATAAAAGTAACAAAAATATTGTGTCCAATTTTTTTATAAATTATCTGCTTTATAGGTAAATTATTTTTCGTTCATTTATTTCATCCTTTTAGTTCGGGACAATTTGATTACGGCATGGTTCAATTCAAGTAAGTTTAGGGCGCATTTAATGTTCAAAACTGAGTAAACGCCTGCAGTAACAACACAACTTCTTTATGAATAGAAACTTGTAGCTCAAAAGTTTGTAAAAGGCGCTCGATATATAGGTACAATCTTTATATAAGAACTACATATAATATGTTTTAGGTAGATAACAATCTTTGTGTATTCTAAAGATATCGAAGTTTCAAATTGGAACAAAATATTTTGCCGAAATATATATGTTGTGTAGAAATACTTCAAATCAAAAATGACATTTCAAAATAGGAATGTAACAATATTACTGAAAATTCACAAGACATTTTAAAAAAATATCACACATTGAAAAACTAAATCAGGGTCACATTGACAGATTTTTTAAACGATTCATGACGCCTGTAATCCCCGAAGAGGTAGGCAGAGGAATGTAAATCACTCCCACGTTTCACCAGTTAAGTTTACGTCCCACTATGGAATAGGTGGTGAACCTATTGCCTTACATCGGTCACATTTCCAGACTCCAAGCCACTACTAAGAATTCTAAATTAGTAAAATTAGTAGTGTTCGTGTGTGTTAGAAGTTGATTTTCTTCTTTATAGAACGAAAACAAAAGTTCTTTTTAAATGTTAGTTTTTTAATTTATTTTTGTCTCTGGCTTATATGTAATATCGCTTGTCGGCGGAAATATCTGCCTATTACGGAGAGGCAGATCGCCTACGACACGGTTCAAAGAAAACATCAACTTTGTTTGATTTATAATCCTAACACTGGTTAGCCTTATCTTAAAATATTGTATATTTATGTGACAGCTGATATTTAGAAAAACACCTGAAATAAACGAAAATGTACGACAAATTTGATCAGAATAGAACAGCCAATAAAGTTTAACAAGCATGTAGTCAAAATCTTTATTCTTTGCTTTCAGCTGTGAGAATCGGGTATTACGAACCTTGGAAATTGCAAAACGCCATTATAAATGATATTTACCTGAAAATAGTTACATTCATATAAAAGATACAAGCATACATACCATCACGCCCTGGTGTAATGGTATGTATGATGATGAAGGATCTGTCCTTCACGGGGTAGGCAGGTGTAATATGTATAAAAGATGTCGCAAAATAAATATAGAAGTTTATGTTATTGAATATAACTCAATTTTTTGTATGATGTCATTTATGATTACTTAATTTTGCTAAAGCTATAAATTTTATATGATATTGTACCAATGCACCTACGGTGTGAGCTGTCAGAGTAATAATCTCCTTTCTGAATGAGGTTCAAAATGACAACATGTTGATCCCATCAAATGTTTATATAAGTATGCCATATTTAATTATTAAGAAAAGTATAATCGTAAATTGTGCTTAGTATAGTGTAACATTTTGAGGTGTTTGGTTTAGCTGTAAGCATAAAATTGTATATATATTTAAGATAAGTAAATGAACAAATCAATGTATAAATAAATACTCCTTTTAATATAAACCGGGTAGCAATCAAGCAGGTCACTAAACTAAAAACTAAAACACTAAACTAAGCCCCACATTAAAAGTTTCCGTGTGCGCGTACACAGAAGCTTTTAGCATATTTACACAAGCATGTACGAGTATAAAAATATCCAAACACGATAATTAGGTTAATCATTAAAGAGTGTCCATGACCGCTCTGTAATTTAGTGTAGCACCTGATGTCAATAAAATACGCTTACAATATCCTTCAAATTGAAACATAACGCAAACACAACAGCTTGATGGTAGAAACGATTTGGCAAATTTATCCATAACTTGCGGTCATTACACTGTTGAATATTAAAAGCGGAAAGTTAGATTTTCTAGATTGTGTATTTTTTGTGTTATGGTATTTCGCACCAACGGATGTGACGCCAACGGAAGCTTGTGCAAATAATAGTTATTTGAAACATCGGATAAAGAGAGGATAAGATGGTTATGTTACGTTTCTTTCTGTATTGGTGCCAGTTGTATGGCTATGATTCGACCATCTATACCATTATGAGACGTAAACGTAACTGGTGAACCGTAGAAGTGTACTACACTCTTCTGCCTTTGGGGGATTACAGGGGTAATCTTATTTTGTTGATCTTACGTTTTTTATTGGTTTACAGTTCGGCAAGTAATAGTTGCACTTGACAACACACCTCAATAAGAAATTTTTTTATTTAATGATTTTTAAATGTTTGATTACATTCGGCTAAGTTCGGTTTTCCGTCTTTAAATTGCTTTAAATGACCGTTATGAAATACTACAAGATGTGCGTGTTTAGTACTGACTTTTACCTTGACCGTAAAACAAACAATATCCAATCTTGAAAACGCATAGGTATGACTTCTTCCAGTTAGAGGTAAATGTCAGGATTTATACTACAAGCAAACCCGAGAGGAAGGTTAAAATCTAATACCATTAAACTATTCCAGCTTTATTATGGAGTTCAACCAGGTTACCGTCGTCTAAAACATTTGGAATATCAGAGCGTTCACCAACTCGTTACCAGCCCTGAAGGACTCTTGAACCGATTTTAAATTGCATGCAGATAAAAGGTTCTTGGGTTTCAAAATTTATTCTCATCACGAATCTTCGGTTCAGTCCGCCAATCGACTGTTTAAAACTTGCAACAGAACGGTTTTCTTTAATGATAATTACCGCATTGTACCCTCCCGTCCTACACAGCCTATTGTTATTCTTTTTCCGTTTATTTCCTATTTCTGCGCTCACTCCCACCACACGGCAAGAAAATGGCCGCCCGGCGTACAGCCAGTGTCGCGCGCGATTCCGAACGCGTGCGCCGGCTCGCGATCACCGACTTTTTAATATTAAAACGACAAACTCCGATACAGTGAACTTTCGAACATTCAAAAATCGATTAGTCGATCCCAATCAGTGAAGTGACAGTTCTAGTGAGTAACGTTTAAATTTCACTTGACAAAAAAAAATTGTTATCAGTCTGTGACAAGTGCAGCTATTGTTTGCTTTGTTGACGAACGCCAGCTGTCAAAATTTATCCGGATTATCGAGGTAAGCTGATTACGTTTTGTATTGTAATTACTTATTTGTTCACGTAAACGTCTTGTGCCTTTTATCACATCGTTCGCGATCCTATAGCGGTCTAGCCTATTGTTTATTGTCTGTTGGAAAAACTACTGCACGTGAGCTCGTCTCGATTATCGCGATAATTACAATTTACGATGCCTCCGGCTTACAAAATCTGTATGTGTAAAAGTTAACGTTATGTTATTTATCACATTAGAATGTTAGGTTTTGAGGTTTTGATTATTTTATACTAACTGTATTTGCGAGTATCCGCGCCGAGGCTGCTTTTGTTTTGATGGTATCAATAAAATGTTTCGTACGAGCGGTATTAATGGACTAAATGGTCATTTGATATGTTACGATGTAGTAAATTGCTGAAATCGTTATATTAATGCGTGGGCGTTGCAATGGTGGAATATTTACGGTTTTCGAACAACCATGCCGATGTTGAAGGTGTTTGATGTTAATACGATCTGGTTGGTTGGTTTTGTAATTTAACATATTATTTGGGTCACGGACCCAATGTTTTCAGTGCTTTCGTTACATTACACAGGTGGTAAATGTAGCACTCTACTGCAACAAGGACAAATGTTCTTACGGATGTTATAATTTTATACCTTCATTCGGTGGAATTGCGCAAAATTTTCGTATTATTAAAAATTTAAATTTAAGACAACCTTTGTATCTCAGCTGCTTTAAGGCACCCAATTATTTTCAAAAGATTTTTATATGTTATTTAACCACACTGTTTATTTCATTTTCACATAATTTAAAAAACGTCTTCATTTTACGGTGTACGATGACATCATTGCTAAGTTTAGCTTATGATCATGTTTTAACGTTGTTAACAAAATGACTTAATTCAGGTACTTAATTCTTCAATCAATATGTACCTATTTGGTTAATCAAAATCAATAAAAATTCGTCGGAAAATAATTTGACATCGTTTTTTTTACTGCGATGCTCTAAAGGGTATTCGATATTTGAATTCATCCCTTAATGGGGATAAAATGTAGAACAACTATTGGTAGGGAATTTTTCGATAAAAATATATATTAAGCTTCAAGCCAGCGTATTTAAAAAGCTACCGCAGTATCTTGTCACGATAACAAAATATGATAATAGGACGACGGAATATTATAATAACTAATGGTTTGACTGCTTAGTTGGTCGTCTTGGTTGCAAGCGCACCTTCGAATCGCCAGGTCTTGGGTTCAAATCCTGGGTTGGGCATTATCAAAATTTTATAGTAGAAGACGTCATGATTGCGTTTGCCAATAACAAAAGCCAAATTATTATCAAACAATTTACTCTCCTAGCAATAGTAGTGCATCTGATAATGCAGATTTGAATCGAATGTCACTCAAAAATACCACAACTAAACCAAGCCCCAACGAAACCAAAGGACTGAATATAATGAACGTATATTTATCGTTCATTTGTATTTTCAACGAACGAACGAACGTTGATCGTTCAGGTTTATCGTAACCCCGGAGCGAGCGATCAAACGCAATATTATCCATAGCATCAGGTAGCAGATGGCCGTCAGCTGGCGGCTCCCGGCCGGCGACCCGGAACGTGACAACGGTACCTGTCGTAAATTGGTCGCTGATCACCGGCAGATGAGGAAACTGTTTTAGCTTAACTGACACAAAACAAATTGCATTACGATATTGTATATAATGGTGGAGAATAGACGTCTTAATAATGTATGAATTTAATGGGTTAGTAAAGGAATCCATATAACGGACATTTTTATGACGTCCTTATAGCATTCCACGATAATAATTCTGCTAACGAGCCCTGGACAAAGGTGTCACTTCCAAAATATGTCATCGCAAGAAAATTAATGTCATAATATCATCACACAATGTCCCTTACGAGGTAAGCAGGGCGCAACGAGTGTAAAGTATCTCTATTCTTACATCCAACGTTTGCCTACATTTAACATTTTTTATTAGCTAAGCTGGTTTTTAAACTCCTGAGTTCCCATCAGTCTTCGTCTCACTCGACGAATGAATACATCTACTATATATGTAGGTATATCTGTCTTATAGTTGTCTTGTTTCAGTTATTTCATTAAACCATTTATTTGCACTTTGTTCGCTAAATGTAAAGATGCTTATGTTATATATAAAAAGTAGGTACTTAGTTCACTGCCTCGTTGGTCGTGTTGGTTGGAAGCGCGACTGTCGATTGGGAGGTCCTGGGTTCAATTCCCCGGTCGAGCACTACTTAACTAGTAGTGACTCGAAGTCTAGAAATGTGTTCATCAGTTAAAAGCAAAACTATATTTCCAATATAGGTATTCAATAAAATTAAGTCATCTGGTTAGCGTTTTTACCTACAAGATTGAATATCATGTTAATGAAGTTATATTCATTAGTTCAGTATTTAAGTAAAGGATTTTTTCGTTGTCTGCCAGTTATTTTAAATGGTAGTCCTGCATAATTTACATCAAATATGCTCGAAACAAAAACATTTTTACTAAAATAAAATAACAATACCTACACAATTATGTTAAAGTGTTGTATTTGTTTTATTTGTTTTAAGTTGAAATTATTATTAAATATCTCAAAAAATATACTTAGTCGTACCCAATAAAGTACCTTCTATACGCGCTCGATCTTTTACGCGCATCTTTAACACACCTGACGCAATTATTACGTAAAATGATGAGATGAAGTTATGGAATGAGATACTAATGATATCAAATACATTTTCATTGGTACGTTTGTTGCAATCAATGTAATTATGACTGCGATTTATTGCAATAGTTCCCGTGTTAGGCATATATATAGGCCTCTTTACCGTATGCAATGATACCAACCCTCTCTAATATCCACCACTACCCTGGGTTCATACTCCTTGGGACTGCCAAAACTAGACCTGGTTATGAAGAGCTGTTTACGTTGTGAGACAGAAAGCTTGTAAACAACGAATCCTCATTTTTGCAACACTTCTTATTGTACAATGTTTTTGCTGCTATTGGACTTCACCTACCTAGGCACCAAACGTAAGATGTAGCGATGGCTATTTAAGGGCGTTTTGTTTAAGAGCGTATTGGTTGTGTAAAAATTGTTACTCTATATATCACGATAGTGACTCTTAGCTAAGCCTTGGTGTTTTCTTTTATCAAAAATTTATTTTGTACATCTTCCACGGTATTAATCATTTGTGAACTTAAAGTGTCTAATGGCAATCCGTACCCAACTAAACAATCCAAAGAAAAGTTTTTGAACCATCCGATCCGGACCATCGGATAAAATGAAATGCCCGTTTTTAAGGATAAAAACTAAGTCCACAGAGAACCTCTAAAAACTGACCCTCAACGGTTAGGCTCGCATTCGTCGATAGGACTCCCTTTCTTCAAGTAAATTTGTAAACACATACATAGTTCATATGGTTGCATAAACCAAACGGTCTACGCAACCATAAGAACTACCTATTTAAATTAAACGTCGTCAGCGTTCCTCTGACAGATGTAACACGCGCATGCTTACATAACAATTCGATTCCGTGTCACCCAATT
>DWTO01001985.1:0-14904 GCA_018244755.1 Jemadia pseudognetus
CCGGCAAGGCATTGCCCACCCCTCGGGTGTTGCGAATGTCCATAGGCGACGGTGACCACTTACCATCAGATGGCCCGTTTCCCTGGCTGCATATAATATTAAAAATAAAAATGTCGACAAATGTTTTACAAAGCAAACCTCGGCAGTTTTCTAATGACGGCATGTACCTGTAGTCATCAAAAATAGTAATCAAAAATTTCTTTTTCCAGCACACTTGTGGAAGGTCAAATTTTTTCAAAGGGTTAGCCAATAATTCAACTCTTAAACTTACTTTCAATTTATATTGCCGCTTATTTATTTGAATATTATTTAAAACATTCTTAAGACGCGTTTAATTCTATAAGGTGGGATGAAACCAACCAGTACATGTCGGGGTAACTTGTTTAAAGTTACTTCGTCTAGTTTAATTTAAACACCCCTCAACTCCCTGACTTGTTTTAATTAAATTCTTATTTAAACAACATCACAACCGTAACGTTTATATGACAACCTTAATAATGTTTGGAGAATACATAAATAAAGATTTTAAAAAATAGTGTCAGCCTAATCGTTTAGAACTGAGTCTCTCGCGCCCGGGAACCGGGGTTTTAATTCGCGCGCACCTCTTTTTTTACAATAATGTGCATTTTCAGATTAAATATCATGCGGGAACGGTGAAGGAATAATATCACACGCATCCAAAAAAAATCCTATTATAAATTGAATGATTATTTAATTAATAAACAAGCTTGGTGAGATGTAACTCCAGCTCCGCAATATATTACATAGTTTATGTTTTATCATAGGTGCTTATTTTAAAAGATGCAATAGCACACCTATGGAGTTTCTTGCGCCGCTTCTTCTCCATAGCGGGACATTTTCCGAAGTGGTAATAGTTTCATTTTGATGTACAAAAAGGCACCTAAGGCACCAGTTTTGAATACTCGTAAATGGCATTTGAATTTGAATAGGAAAAACCTGCGCACACCGTACAGTTCTCCATAATGTTCTGTAAGACGTACGATATGAAACGTTATCGTAGGTATTTATAGCGTACGTATAGCATTTATCTTGAAAACGAGTACGTTCTATTTAACCCACGAGAATCCCGAAAGACTGTACGAGCTCGGCCGCTCAAAAAGTTTCATACTTTTTAACAACAAACTATTTTAAACAGAATTTATATTACATTTGCTAAAATCATTGTTATCACATGTCATGTTTAAACAACAAGGCTTGTAAAAATTAATATTCCTATAGGGGCTAAACAAATTGATTTATCCGTATAACTATCGGTACTAAAGAAACGACATATTCCAATTCGCTCAGATTTGCATTCAAAAAAGTAAATAAATAAATATTGAATTGTACACCAGGTTCAAATAAAAGTTGAGTGAATTTTCTAGCCAGTGTTTTATTAATGAAAACGGAAAGCCGCACAATTACTATGCCCCGCACTCGACACACAAGCGCTTTGAGCGTGTCTAACTGTATTATTGTGAATGCCACTGCTAGCTAACGGAGAGAATTCTAAGATTAAAACTGGAATGTTCCATTTTCAAATAATTCGTTTTATACGCTTGTCACTTTTCAATATTGTCATAAAGCAACTGATATAAACAATCCTCAGCTCCTCAGATATGTTGAACTCAGTTTTATTCAAATTTTTCATGACACTGAAGCCAGGACATTGAATACGCGTAAAACTTATCAGCAAGTGTGATACTGTGGCTGACAACATTGAACTTACTGTGATAAGTCCATAATTGATTTTATCCATAATATGATTCCGCAGGATGTATTTTGCACCAACTTTTTCATACGAGGCAAAACGCAATACACTCACCAAGATAAAAATAATGAATACATCGGGAATTGTATAACTCACCGGTAAAGGCAAATTTGTTGGCAATAAAATACTAAACGATTACTGAATCGTACATATATTAATTTATAGGGGTAGTTTAATTAACGATTCCAATAATTCGATGGTCTAGTGGGCATTGAATCCGATTGCTAAGCCAGAGCTCGCCGGTTCGTCTCCCACCCGGCGCAAATATTTGTGTGATCAGCATGATTATAATTTTAGTATCTTGTTGTTCAATTATCGATATAAGTATTTATTATGACATGTATGTATTACCTTAATAATGGGATTACCGTAGCATTACGCGTTGTCCAATTTGTTAACGATGGTAGTATGTACAATCGTCACAAGATATTATTATTATTATCATCAATATGTAGCCAATTTTACCGAGTAATTTAGTACGGTAAGTTATTTGGCATCCTGTCAGTCGGAGACCATGCGCCCTAACAGCCCCCTAGATTTGAACATACAGTCGAAGTCGATATGGAGATATATAAAACAATACGTAAAAGTATTTCACAATGTAGAGTATCATCAAAATAGATTCCAATAAAGAAGCTCAACAAGTATTCTACAGTAGGACTACACACATGACATAACATCACGCATTTCCGCCAAGTGGCAGGCAAAGGTGTGTAATGTATGTACGTTTCACCTGTTAATTGATACGTTCCATGGAACAAGAGGTGATGCTGTGTATAGTAAAACTAAACTTTTTTGGATTTGCAAAATTAATATATTTTAAATTTCTATTATTAAAGTATCGATTAGAAACGACACTAATGCATTACAATGCGGAATAATTAGCACATGCCGAACGAAATGAGGTCAGTGGGTAATCGAATTGTTTAGTGCGATTGTAATCAGAACTTAGCCAAATTTACTAATAATTTAATGTATTTGCTATTATTGTTATCAAGTAATCACATTAGATCCCTTACGCGGTAGGCAGATAGCACAGACTGGCGAGTGGTTAGTATGCACCGTTGTTTTGGAAACTTCTGGACTCCCTCACCTGCTGGTATCTTAGTCGCTTATAATACGAGTAGATGAGGTTTAGTCTCAGCCTTGTATCTAAGAACAGTCGCATTGTTTGTATAGTGTTTTGTTATTCTTCCATCTGTTATTCTTCCTTTAAGTCCGACCCATCGAGGAATGCCCTTTCTCATTTTTTCATTCATTTTGATCGTCACAGTAAGTCCTTTTTCGCCCAGTACTAATTCGGTCTAAGAACATAATATACATATATACATCTATTCGATGATGGAACGGTGTTAAGAGTTTCAAACTACGAGTAACTCCTAGCAACCCAAGTGAAACAGCTGCCCGTGGCGCACCACGCAATACAACAAACGAGGCTCTGGCGACCGCTAGTCGCGGTATTGTATTGTACTGTACTGTAGTGCGGGCTGAGTCAGGCTGATGATGTTCATCATGTCTATTTCGAGACTTTCACTAAGACCATCGGTTCATCTTTGTCTTGGTTGGAATGTCTATAAGAGATATTATTTCTTATAGTGAACTAGAACACAGCTGTAGTGACAAATAGCTAGTGCGTTTTTATAGATATCGTAGTTTCTACACGACATACATTTTAGCTCCGCGAAATGAAAAAGAATTAACTTCGGACGAAGTTGTGACATGAAACAAATTGGGGACATATTTCATTTGGCTCGAAACAGTCGAACTGCGGTATATTTAATAAAACATCCCAGCAGTTTTCTTCAAGGTTTTACCTTTATACAATATTCTGTCTGACTTGACATCTCATTGTTTAAGGTAACCTGGGGCTGTTTAACGTGAACTTTTAAGTATAAAAATGTAGTACACAGAGGTAAGTGCTCACTACGCTATGATGACGGATGCGTCGAAGGTGGGGGCGGTAGGCATTGCGAGGCGCAGTCAGGAGCCGGGCCACCCCCGGCTCCTGAAGCGTACTGCTAGAGTTAAGTGATGAGACGGTTTCTGCGTGTTGTACATTACGCAACTTGAACGAAATTAGTGTCAAGCTAAAAGAGGTTACCTTTCAGATATCACAAGTAAATCGAAAGACAAACACAACCCAATTGTAAATTATCGCACGAGCTCATTATTACAGTTACGCAAAGACAATTAAATAATATGTATAATCAATCCTAATTTGATAGTGAACAAAAAGCTTTATTGTAGATTTTCAAAAAATATTTGTATGTAAACGTAATTAAAAATATCTAATCAAAGTAAAACCTTTTGCACAATAAAGCACGTTTTTCCGTCAAAAAGTAACAGCTTAGTGGCGTAGAATTCAGCCTCTCACTTTAGTGATCCTGGGTTTAAATACTGGCGCGCTTTAAGATTAAATATCACTTGTAACTTTGAGGGAAAACATAGTAATGACACCCGCACACTTTTGTGTTCTACATAATGTTCTCTATGGAGCTTCAGATCAGCCAACCCGCAGTTGGCCAGCGTGGTAGACCCTTATTATTGTGAAGGGGACCCGTGTCCAACAATAACCAACACAGATAAAAAAGTCAATGATGGTAATGATGGCGCATTTCCATGGCCTTCTCTGTGCCAACGCACCTCAATTGCCAGAAAACTTTTTAATGTTCGAGTAACACAATGCTATAATGTAAAAGCAATTTAATTTTGAATTTACCTCGTAACTTATAGACGGAAAGGAAATGTACGCAATAAAGCTGCTAAATTGATGTTAAGTTTTTATATAAATGCCGTATTACGAATGCAGCTATCACTTCAGGTCTGTAAAAATAGAAATATACATGTGGCATGCGGTGCTGAGCGCATCGCCTGCGGACCTGACGTTATGATATAATAATGAAAGCTGTGTTGCGTAAACACTGCAACGGAATTAGGCACAGTGGGGTGTGCTCGCTCCTAAATATCGCCCTGTGGCTTCTGGTAATTGGATAGACCGGCACGCAATGCTTCGCGCGCGCTTTCGTGCTGTTTATCTGGGTTGAGGACGTGAGCCCGAACAGTCACTGATGATATTGTTATCAGGGAAATACAAACGAACAATGCCTAATGGAAATTATTACTCATTACAAAAAAGATACAAAGTGTAATTGCGTTTAAACAGTTTCAAGGCGCTCCGTAACTAAAAATAATATTGTATTTTGTGTTGCATTGTAAATTTATTTTTGAATACTTGTGCCATTCGCACACACAATGATACCTCATTAAATGCTGTGTAAAAAACAAAATTTTAAGCTGCGACAAAAAATTCTTATAAATATTTACATTAACGTTAATTAATACATTTTGTTCATTATACGCTCTGCCCACTCAAGTACATACACGCCTACATTTTAGAGTCATGTCTTTCATATTCCGGTACATAATAATGATATTAGAGATTTATGTATTAGAAGTGCGTTAGGTCCGGTAAAGATTCTTTGGCGCTCAACGCTCTCCGGCTGTCCCTAAGGGGCCTGGTGTGGCGATATAATATTAATGTAACATGTTACCTATTGTATAATTACTTATTGATTAAATGCATTCTTAGTGATCAGATCGACAGTTGATATTAGTCATAATTAAATATATTGTTTAGCTAACTTCAGAAAACAATTATTTCAGCTTATTCTGAATCGTAATAATATGTATAAGCTCGATGCAGCCGCACGCATGTACTAAAACTAATATTATTAAATAATGCAAGTGTATGAACCATGTTAATTTAATGATCTTTGACAAGCCAAGAGGTTGTATAAACGTCTATTTGGCAAAAAAATATTACTTTAATTGGGTTTAGTTCCTCTGTACAACCAACGGGCATGCCGGAATAAAAAAAAATCCGTTGGCCACTAATTCTCATTATATAATGAAATTGCATTGTATTATGAACTATTTAAGATTTATTTATAAAGGAATATTCATAATGTTTGAATTACATAACGCATTATACACCTAAGGTATTATATAAGGCATCACTTGACGGAAATGAAAATTAAAAGTGACTAACGGTCCAGCGAACACAAACATACTTTAAAGCAGCTTCACTACATTTATGTTGCACAATCCCTTTTTAAGACAGAATCATTGTTAAATCCGACGATTGCGAGCTTTAAGTGCGCTATAAAAAGCTGGCCAGCTTTTAAAACTTTATTCAACAGTGCTCGTAAAATTAAATGATCATAAACATTACTGTTAATACTAACGTTCACGGGGAATATAAAAACCGAGGCCGCTTATTAATTATACCCCAATTTTCAGGAGTTAAGAGCTATTATACATGACAAGCATTCATTGTTTTACGTCCGTCCAGTAATTGGCAAGCTATATTCAAATGTAAATTTGCTTTTGGAATTACAATGAACATGGATTATATTTTTATCTAAAAGCTTTCACTGAACTCAATAACAATATAACCAGCCGGCTGATAATTTACAAATATACTAGTACATACACTTAATTAATTGATTTTTCTTACACCAAGCCACAGAATAAGGCACTGGTGTACTTCATAAAAATATTTGTCCTGGACGAGAATCGAACGCGAGATCCCTGGCTCAGCAGCCAACCTTTCTAACCATCGGAATGAAGTGAATGTCAAATAATGAATGTTTCTAATGTCGAGAGCACTTTTACAGTTATATCGCCACCTGCAGCCATAATCGGTTCACGAAATCAAACCTTTATCAAGGAAAATCAACTTCCATACAAATTAATGGTATCCACCTTAAATGTGCCTTCTGAAGTACGGGAACGAATTAATGCGGCCTAAACGCCAAAAGTGGCTCTTATATAAAACAGTACTTAGGAGCATTTTCCGATCGCCACAATGATAAACACTAGACATGAAATTTCATAGTTTGTCATGTATTCAAAAACTTTGAAAACACTACTCAGATAACAGTAATTGCCAACATTGTTCGATAACGTGTCACGGCAGTGTATATCCAGATACTTGTCACTGTGCATTATGTATGTCAATAATCAACATTCCGGGTGTTCTCGTGTCGACGGCGACTTCACTACCGGTGGTCGCTGATACTATTTTCTCCTGCGACTGTACGAGTAGTATTACCATCCAACAGACAGTTTACGTTACGGTATCGTGTTTACCGTCGTGTATATTAAATAACAGTAACAGTAGGAATAGACTGTTCTGCCGTCATTTTGGCGGATACGATGTATTAAAAGAGAATTTTGTGCATTTTAAAACTGTTGTTAGCGTAGGTACTACTGTAACTGGGGCATCTTCCATTGCTAAATATTTCTTATGAATTTGAGGGTCTCACTCTTCTCTTAAAGGCTATTTATAGCGAATTTATAACATTTACCTCTTGAGGTGTGTATCTGAGGATTTCGTGGTCTCCTTGATACCATTTGACGGAGTGCAGCGGAGGATCCTCCTGGTCTCGGGCGTAGTTACAGCGCAGCTGCACGTCCGCGCGAGGGTCCGCCCATCTGGGCACTTCCAGAGACGTGATGGTGTGGCAGACGCTGCGGGCTGGTAAACAGAATGGGTTATGAGTAACTTGAATAATATTGAGGGCTCATATTTTATTAAAGCCTTTTTTTCAACTACGAAAGAGCTGAATTGAAATATTATGTAAAAAAGTTTGGACTAAATAATTATGAAAGATAATTATTACTGTCATGTAATCTTAAACGAACCTTTGCGATATGCATATAAGATCTTATTAATTTTGCTATAACTATAATACCGTTATAAAAAGGATTCGTATATTCGAGACAAAATGTAAAAGATATTAAAAATGCTTTCATATCACACACATATATACACATATCTTCACGCCAGGTTCCTTGCGGGTTAGGCAGAGAGCACCGAATGCCAAATGTCTCTATCCTTACAGATTACATACTCATCGGTATATAACACATATCCTCTTATACCTTTTGTTTTATTGATAAAACCAACATCTAACAAAATTGACCACATGAACATATCCTACGATACGTGCGGACGCACCAATACACATTCAGAGTTATAAACAAATGGACCAAAGCCCATGACGAGGTAATTCTAATAGAATTTAGTCTAATGTCAAGAAACTGGCTTCCGAAACTGGCCGTTAACAGAAAATGCATCGCCAAAGTTCGTCTATTGACTCTGATATACGAACACCTTGCTTTTATAGGCACTTTTCACTCCTATATAAATTGATTTATGGGTAATTTTCTTAAGGTACACTTCCAAAAAACACGAGTTGCGACACATGTGGAAACTCACTATTATATTTTTACACATGTAGACGTATTATATACGAGTACCAAGATCTTGAAAACTTAATGGAAAAAACAATTTGGAAATAACGAAAGTCGGAAATACGTGATGTTATGATAAAGTAGACAAAAGATTTAGGATAGGACTGTGTTTCAAAAGATATTAACGCATTTCTTTTAAAAACAAAATTTGACCGACCCTTCCAATATCAAAGTCAGCGACTGAGTTCAAACTGACCCGGAGTAATGAGGGTAGTTCGAAAGTTGGTAATCTCTATTTGAAACTCGATTAATTTTATCCAATGAGATACTGGGGCGACGGACCGGATTCTTACTTAAAAAGTGTAATTGCTTTATTATAAGGAGGGTCCGTTTCAAAAAAAGGTTTTAACTTAAAGTATTGCACGCATGAATTCCTTAGGAAAGCCTTTTCGAATTGACTTAAACTTTGGAAAATGAAACAATTTGCCTTATTGAATAGAAAATATTTTAGTAACCTTGTAAATATTTTAATTCCTTGCATATCTTGTTTTCATTATGAGAATAAAAAAAATAATTTCCATTGTGACTGTCTCGTTGCTTGAGGAGTTGCAAGCGCGACTACTGGAAGCCCTGAATGCGATCTCCAGGTCGATTAGTTGAAACTTGAGGTGAAACGTGGAAGTGTACTCCATGCCGCTGTCCCTCCTCGGGGATTACAGGCATTACATATTGGAGACAAAATGAATGAATCATTAATTCTGAAATGTTATCTAAAAGTTTCAAAACCCAGGCACAAAAGGTTGATAAAACGTCCTCTAAACTCCCATTAAATCAATGATCTATTTACCTTTATCAAAGCCAAACGAAAACATAGATTGGCACGAAAAAGTTTTCAGTATGAACAAAAACCACAAATCTAATATATGCTTAGATTGCTGGATGTCTGAGTATATAGTTATATGCTCAGACATCCAATCTAATTAGATTCAGACGGAGTTCTAGCGTTGTTTTAATAGGGTAACAAAATTTTCTTAACCATAAGCGGATGTACTGCGGTGTGTAAATATATAGATGTTATTTATTTGTATGTGATTGATTGCATCCTAGTTTGTCGTCAACGTTTCTGTTGTTCGACTGTTGAACACGGGACCTTTCTCACAATGAAACCGTTGAAGGCCTTAGACCGCCATGCTGGTCAAGTGTGGGTCGAAAAACATTTATCTTTTCGAAGCACATTGTGAACAACTCTAAGGAGCGCTGGTTCCCTCGCGATGCTCTCCTTTTACCTTTACAGCAAATTACACGAGTGTTTAATCTTTAAAAGTCACTTAATCTTGGTAAGAGGTTGTCGTCGTCTGTAAACATTTGCAGTATCAATATCGTATCGCTACGTTTGAAGAACGCATATCTTAAACATTCAACAGCGTAAAACTCGAGTCGTGCTTTAACTCTATAAATATAAGTAGTCTACACAGGTATGCATGACAATTATCAGCGTATACAGCAATCAAATACGCACTGGACATGACAAGCACCAGATGATATAAAGCAATATTACATTGATTAAAAACCCTGCAAGATTGCAAGCTATGTAAATCTGCACGACGTGTAAAGATGAAGTATTCGAACGTAGTAATCAAAGATAGCATGACTTACTGTACTTCTATTTGTGATTGGATACGTACGTCGATATTGTCTATAATGATCGTTATACATTGCGCAGTTTGCATACACGTATGTTACATAAAAGTACAAAACCCGAGCATGTTACATCACACGAGGCATTCACATGAAAAATATATGTGCTCTCTATAAATATGTACATTACGTACGACGAACAGCAAAGTATGTAGGTATTTGGTATTCGAAAATAATACAAGTTACGAAACAGCGCCATTGCAAACCGAACAATCGTTCAGCGACCGCGTATACCGCGAGCGGTTAACTATGTGCAGTAACACAATAGCTCGCTGAAGCTGCTTGGCCTATTCAATGCTGACGTGCAATTAATGCTGAATAATACTCTTTTTTGGTTCTTCTGATTTGTGATACCACGTAAACATAACAACTACAAATTTTAAAACAAGCTACGTATGCATATATGTAGATACGGGAGAAGTAGTCTTTTTTCTCATTAATTAATCAATAATAAGGGGGCCAAGGACAGGGCGCGGCGGCGCTCGCCAGGGGAGGCCTGTGTTCAGCTGTGAACTGAGACAGGCCGCTATTGATGTTCTTACATACATATACACTCGTAGTATTATTACTGAATGTAGAAGAAACACATCAAATTGGTAAGCATACGGAAGTTTGATGTGCTCTGCTTACCCCGTAAGTGTATTGGCATGACGATATAATAATAATAATAGCGGTTACAGGTGAATATTAAATTAAATTCGTTTAAGTGTTTTATATTTTTTCTTTCCTTAATATATTCACTGATAACAAGAAACGAAACGGAACGGAAATTCAGTTGTATTTTCTCCTGTCATATTTATGACAACTCGTGACAATGTCGGAAAATGTTCAAGAATACTCGACCCATTTTTCAAGATCCCACAAATACGCAGTCTACTAAATTGACCGACCCTTTTTCATACTTGATTATACATATAAAATGCGTCCTCGTATCTGTCCATCCGTACGAGGCAAAAGGCGACCTCAGCGCTCCCTGCGCATTCTTTCATACAATCAACCGTGACCTAACTGAAGACAAATGCATCAATCGATTGATTGTTACAATAGGAATAAATAGATACAGGTATCTTATGTACGAAATATGAACTGTCATATATTTTTGAAGCCTTTATTGTGTTTAATGATTATACAATATTTTTATTGGTTTTTATAAAACGATGAGTCATTCAAAGTCTACAATATATGTATGTATAATAAACAACTTTCTGTAAACAAATATGTTTAATAAATTTTAGGACAAACTTTCGAAATTAAGAGTCTCAGACATTTAGATTCTTCACACTCATCATCATCTTTACACATAATCATCACATTACACACATATCTACGTCTAGAAACCAATACACACAAATATATGTATATAGGTATAATTTATTTCCCGCTATGAGGTTGTAGTAGAACGAGTCTTTCAAGTTAAGTTTTTACTATTTTAAACCATGAAGATACCTTGAAATATTGGCTAGTAGGCAATGTAAGATATATACTTAACATACATCAGGAGTATGTTTTCCTCTATGAATAAACAAACGTTGGTAGCGGTCGGTAGACGTGTTCTAGAGTTAAGACCGAGCCTCGGCAAATGTAACGGAGAATATCGTGCCAGCTGCAGCAGCAGCTAGAGAGATAATAAACGCAAAGCTAGCAGTGACGAGATGAAGATCGCGCTCAGTGGCGTGTTATTGGCCTATGTCCAGCAGTGGACGGAAAGGACTGAGGGTGGTAACTAAACGTTGATGTTAAATGATATAACACAATGATTACACTGAGCCCAAGTCATGAGCGTTTTTAAGATAATGATGATGAAATTTCGAAATCCCCAATTGGCCAGTTTGGTGAAATATTTTAAACTGTACTCATTCTGAAGGGCTTGTAGTCTTTTACACTGGAAATATAGAAAAGTTGATAGAACGATACTTTTGATAACGTTATAGTCAAGTTTCCCTAACGCTGTGTTCGCGGGCGAATCCCGTGAGATAAATTATTACGTTCAGGTTTCTACGTCTGTAAAATATTCAAACATAATAAGCGCACAACCCTTTTCACTAATAAATCAATTTCCCAGGTGGACCGCGGTATAAATAAATTTTGGACGTTAGATCCAGTCTAGTGCGGACTACACTTCCATGAATCCATTAATTTAATATCCAAGGAATCGTAAATAAACGCCCAACTAAATATATAATTTAATTAATTAATTCACACCTACACTTTACTTTAAAACGTTCAATAAATTGTAATAAGTCCACTATCGGTAACGGCATTTGACTGCCTGCTGGGTGGGGATGCATTCGTTTCCTTCCGTAACAAATATTTATGTGATGAGAAAAAGTATTTGTTCTGTGCCTGGCTATAGAAAAATGAGTGTTTTACGAGTATGTTTATTTCATCAGCCAATTGCCATAGTAGTACGGGCTCTGCTTAGTTTGGAATCATATAGCGGTGTGTGGAACTGGCCTAAGATTTATTTAATTTTTTTACATGTATTTGACCACATTTCACTATTATATCTTACGCGAAATTAAACATACTCAGCTTCGCCAAAATACTCGAGCATGGAAAAAATTCGGAAGTAGGAGAAAAAGTAATCAAAATTACATGTTTTCCAATAACTGGCCGTTGCGCCATGAAGCTGAAATCATTTTGGAGATTAAAAAAAGTTAAAAGGTAACCGAAATAATAGCCAGCAATTTGTTTCAAAATTGAAATTGAGGAATTCTTTATTCAAAAGATTTCCGTTCTCTTCCTTATGAAACATTGTTCTCTCAAACTCTCCGTTTAAACATTTACATCTGCAAAGAGGACTCGCCACACAAATTTCGTTGAAATTATGTTTTGTTCAACCAGAAATTTTTTAATGAAACACAACTTTGCATAACATTTTTTTTCATGTACAACTCAAACACAAACGATGGACAATTCTCAAGAGTGTGTTTTAGTAGTAAAAATCGTAAACAATATTTGTAAATACATCGAAACTTATGTTATTTGGATCCATCTACAGACTGTAGGTACTTATGTATGTTTCATAGCGAAATTAATGGTTAAACCAGTGGATAGGGAATTTAATATTAAATAAATAGTGCTACATAATATTAAGGAACAGGAAGTGAAATAGTTTAATACCAGGAACTCTACTACCGCTGCGTTTGTCTGACGGTAATCAGCTTACCTTGCATTGTGCAGTTACATGTGGATAGCTTATAACTCTAAATTATTATTGTCATATTTATTCCATTTCTGTATATTGTAGTTAATTATTTTTTTCTCTTTATACTACGTAAACTTAACATCACGCCTGTATTCCTAGAAGAGGTAGGCTGCAGTACACTAGCACGTTTCGCCAGTTGAGTTTCTGTCCTACTGTTCAAGTGGTGAATCTACCTCTGTACAGCGAGCGCAAATCTAGACTTCAAGTTAGTAAACTCAACAGTAGCGTACGCGTCGAGGGCCGCTACCAGGTCCGCTCGACCAGCACTCCCGCTCGCGACCACGATTTACGCTCGCTCGGTTCACGCTTTTATTCCTCAAAGGGGTAGTAAAAGGAGTATGATTATTATGTATAAAGCCGGTTTCACTCGCATTTGTTTTTTCGGGGTGACCCAACTAGTTCGGACCTGTACGAGGTCTTTATGAACTCCCGCCGATTGCAACGAGATCGCAGCGGAGACTGCAATCACTCGCTCGAGTTGCTTACGAAACATTTAAAAATAAAAAAGAGGAATGTGGTAGACTTCCACGATTGATTGGTTAGGTACTACGTCTCACCATCAAATAATTTGAACCTCTTATGCAATTTTTTTTGTCATAATATGGACTCGTAACTGCTAGTAAAGGTTAGAGATCGGTCTGACCGTGTCAATGTATACAAATTTTTTAATACATAAACGTAACGCCTTACGCATTACGCCTTTAATACCCAAAGAGGTAGACAAAGGAGTGCAGTACACTTCCGCGTTTCACCAGTTACGTTCACGTCCCACTACGGAATAGGAGCTGAGCCTATTTCTATACATCGGGCACATATCCAGACTCCGAGCCACTACTAGAAAAACAACATTACAAAAAATTTGTAGTGCCCGACCCGGGATTTGACCCCAGGACCTCCCGATCGGCAATCGCACTCGCAATAAAAACGACCAACGAGGCATTCTAATACCTTCATACTTTAGTACCTACAATAGCGAAAAACCAGTAGACAAAAACAATTTTAGAATAAAATTAACGAAATACGTTTAAGATACCTCTTGTCGCTCTATAAATGGAGACTCAAAAAACTCTATTGGTTTTTCATTAATCCCTGAAAGCTTTTTTATTATCTCTAGGTACCGAAATTTTACGTACAATATGATCAGATTTTTTACGAAAATGTAACGCTGGTATATCATTGACGTACGTATTATTGAACGGATAATATTTTTGTAGATAACAAAAAATACAATCACAAAAAATTGCGTTTATTGTTCACATTTATATCCAGTAAATTATTTTTATGTAATTTTATAATACCATGTTCACCAACTATGTATTATTGGAATAATTAACATCTTAGATAAACAAACATTAAGAATATTGTGTGCTAATACTAACCATTCTTTTGAAATATATTTTAAATTTTAACATACTAAATGAGGGTAGGTTAAACAATGAAAGTATATTTTATTATTTCACAAAACCTACAACGGGCGCAGTTTGTGTATCATCTTAATACGACTCAACTATGGCTGATTGATACCATTTAGTGAGAAGTCTCCATCACCTGTACTATGGTATCAGTTGGGGAGATAATTGACTTAAAGAAAACACGGGCTGTTATAGGTAAGTGAATTTGGTCGCCCTATTCACTATCCGAGAAACTACCAATCTTCTTCGTTTAATGTCAGCTAATAGGATCACTGTGGTATTTTACCACATTACTATAAACGTAATTTCACGCCTGTAATACTCAAAGAGGTAGACAAAGGAGTGCAGTACACATCCCCGTTTCACCAGTTACGTTTACGTCCCACTATGAAATAGAAGGTGAGCCTATTTCTATACATCGGGCACATATCCAGACTCTGAGCCACTACTAGAAAATCTAAATTAGAAAAATCTGAGCGCCCGGCCCGGGAATCGAACCAAGGGCCTATCGATCGGCAGTGGCCCGTACAACCAACACGACCAACGAGGCAGTCCAT
>DWTO01001986.1:0-14899 GCA_018244755.1 Jemadia pseudognetus
TAGTTTTTTTCGGTTCGAGGTACAAACGAAACGAAAAGAGGTACAAACCTCACGGCGCCGTCGTCTACCGAACCCACGTTGCGAAATTGAGATATCTTAAAAAATGTAGACATGGGGCTATCTTTGGTTAACAAAAATTAAAAATGCTCTTAAATTTTTTCAGTTTGAGGTACAAAAAAAACAAAAGTGGTTTCTGCGGGTACAAACGATTCCGCTTCGATCCCCGTTTGTAGATTTCCGAAATTCCAAAAATTGAAGAAGTTTCTTGAAATTTTCAAATTGCTGTATCTTTTTTGGGTTTAAAAAAAAATGAAAAATAAAGTTGGTACAAACGGGTACAAACGACCCTGAATCAGACCCCTTTGGAAATTTTTCGATTTGCCAAAGTGGGCTGCGAGTCAAATTTTGAAAACGCTATAACTTTTTTTGCTTTGAGGTACAAACGAAAATCAAAGTGGTACAAACGGGTACAAACGATGTAGAATCCGTTGGTTATTTCAAAAAAAAAAATTCGAAAGTCGGCTGCCAAGTTCACATAGGTGCCTTGCCAGCGTGCATTCAATATTAACTCCTTTATGAACATTTCTGTAATAAAGTTGATGTTTCACTAAAATGGATTTTATTGGTGATTAAAATTTCACGTTTAAGATGATATTTACTTTCACCTTTCCAGGTTTCCTGTCAGGCACAGGTTTCCTGTCAGTATGAGGAGGGTTTGAACCGTCAAGGTTTCAACCGTGAGAATGTAAAGCCAAATCTAAACCACTATGCTATTATTGATTCGTGTTCTGAATTATATCTACATGATTGTTTTTGCAGTTTATTATTGTGATGATGTATTAATCATCATTATCTTTATCTTCATCATCATCATCAGTCCACAGCTGGATATACGCTTCCGAAAAGGACGTCACCGCGCCAACTGTCAATAGCACCTAAAATCCTTATTTATAATGCTGGTAACGCGTTAAGAATTATTGGTAGTATTGTACTCGTAAATGTCTAGCGGTGCGGCCACACCACTGTTATAAAATGTTTTAAAACGTTTTCGAATTTTTCTAATTTAGATTTTCTAGTAGTGGCTCGGAGTCTGTATTTGCGCGCGGTGCAAGGCAATAATAGGCTCACTACCTATTCCATAGTGGGACCTAAACGTAACTGGTGAAACGTGGGTGTGTACTACACTCCTGTGCCTACCTCTTCAGGGATTATATGCGTAATGTTACGTTAACATTTAAACATTTGGTAAGTTACATTTAGTCACATATTGTAGCAACGTTGACTTACGTTTTTGTTGGTTGACATTCAGTCGTTTTAAACGACTTACATAATTACTTTAACATTTTTTAATGTTAGTTAATAATCAGAAACGTTTAAAAAAAAATCATATCGGCCATATAGTGGCTGCGTGACATCCGTGTCGAGCAAACGTTATGCGGTGTAGGTACGGTTGCTTATCTCGCCTTTAAATCTGCAACAACGTAGGAATCTCTTAAAATCGATTTAGTTGCGTAACCAACGTGAGAAAGCCAGGAAAATTGCTATTTATTTACATTCTTATAAATACAAACACAAATGTGGTATCTATATACCCTACTCTGCGTAAACATATACATCTATATACATATATATTTTATTATGTACCCATGAATACACAAAACGGACCTGATTAATTAATTAATTATTATTTATCTATTCAATTATTTTATTCAGTTGCGCTAGGAAGAATATATGTTGTCCGTTCGATTATTAACATGATTATTTTTCGATTCAAATGGAGTTCACCTGTCGCTGACACTCTTAGATACGAAAAAACTAATAATAAATACTTTTTTGCTCTCTACAAACGCTTCGTAAAGTCCGTAACGTTATCAAAGTGGTTTCCTATTACCACGCGCGGTACATAATTATTACATGTACATAATTATTGTTAAGCCTATTTTCCATGGTGTCAGGCAGAAATTGGAATATCCGATGGTTACGGTCCTGGTGGAGTTCTTGAGTCTCTTCTACGTTCATTATTATTAAAGTGTTTATAAATGCAGAAATCTATACCAGAACCTTTTATTACAAGTTAAATTAAAAAGATGAAGAAATTTTATAGTTTGTTATATCCCTTTTTTTGGCAACAAAAAATGATAACTAACTCTACAAACCGGGTGAAACGTGAAATATCAACTCTATTAGAAATGATTTTCAGTCGATGGATTATTATAATTTACCTAAACACATTAGTTGGGCCTCTCGTTTACAACTTCATACCTAAATTTCGATGAAAACGCTACAGGACGTGTCTGTCGGGCTTATTTTACTAAAATAAAAACCGAAACTTGTTCTCCGATGGTCAGAGGTCACAGTCACTGTCGTTGGTCCGACACACGATTTCTGTGTTAAGTTTCCAAACGTTCAATTGCTTTTACAATAATGAATGTTTGCTTACAAATATACTATTTATGGACATAAACACTAATGTATAAATAATACGAATATTATATATTTTATCAGGAGTATTGACATGTATTTATTGATAAATTGATACTAAAAATCTTACCATTATGAGAAATGCGTGTTGTAAAATTATAAAGTTGAGTTCTTTAACTGCGAAGTTCGATAATATAATCTACCATTTCCAGTTCCGTTTCCTAATACAAGTGATGACTCAAATTTAAGCGGAGCGTCTTTTGCGGAAAACAAAACGATTGATATTAAATATTTAAATCGGCAATGACGATTGTAATAAATAATAATAATCGCCCCATTCATAATGAATGAGTTATATTTAAATGCGTTTTACTTATTTGATACTCGACATATTCAAAGCTTTATTTTCAATTTAAACAATGTCTGTAGAATTAAATATCTATTTTATAAGATCAAATTAAAAATTTCCACATCTATAAGTGGTAACAAATTCTATTATACATGTATGCTAATGAATAAGTTATACATACGAGTATATGCATTATGAAACTTTCTAGAATATTTACAAGACTTTTACGCTACAATGGCTGAACCAAGACAAAAACTAAAATATATAAAGACTATAAAGAATCTCCTTCATATTTTTTTTTATTATTATGATAAACTAGCGATTGGCCGCGATCCCACCTTAACGGAAAGTGCAAATGCGTCCTAGATTGATGGTCACATAATTAGTTACTGGATGAGCCTTTAAAAGATTCTAGACTTTTTCGTTCACTAAAGTAACAAAGAGTACTTAGGTAAAGAATTTATAACAAATACTTGTTATTGGATATAGAGGACAGAGAAAAAATATACGTTAAAAATATCATTAACTTTTATCGTACTTCATCTTTTTAGATGATTGTTAATTTTTATAACTTAAAGTTAGATTTTTCTGATATTATTAGATGTTTTTGTAATACAATACTTACAAATTTATTCTTATATTGTTTGTTGGAACAGTTTGATAACACACATTCTACTGTGAAATCCGTGTTTATTCGATAGTATAATTAACAGTAGAACAGAAAAATACGTTATACGTACGAAAGTAACCTTTACCAAAAGCGACATGTATTTAAATTACTATTAATACATAGTATCGTCTTTGTCAATTTAGTTTAATTATAAATCTGTGTCTCCAGACCTAAGGCGCGACGATCACACAAAAGATGGCGCGGGTCAATGGCGCGTGACGTCACGCGGCGATATGAATCTAGTACTCACAGTTTTATTCGTTAAGACGCTTGGCATGTAGCTCTATCAGGGCCGCACCTAGTCCGTAACTCTTCAAAACTTCGAGACCGTTTTCCAGGACAATGATCTGTGACGTCAAACCGGTATCTCGTCTTCCAAGTGTGAATCATAACCACAATCGTTCATATAAACATTATGGCTGATAATGTTTTCGCATGTTGATTCCTAGTCCGGTCTATTTATACACGTGACGTTTTACATTAAGCTACTCACGTTTAGAGGCAAAGCAAAATATACATACGTTACCAATATTGCGTTTCCGGATGTTTGGAAAATAAATGTCTTCTTCTGATTTAGCTCAACCACATTAACCCCTTTTTAAAGGTTTACTTTACGGATACAATAAAAACCATCTCCTCTTAATTTTACGATTGCGTATTTAATATGTATAAGGTTTGCGTAATATTTTATCGTAAAAATATATCGGCTGTTTCATTGCCGTCGGTTGGATTAGTCCAATTACTGAATACTTCTGAATGTTACGTTACAATTGCGTCAAAGACGATTACAAACCTATTTACGGCAAACAAAAAAGGTACAACTGGCGTCGTAGTAATTTCGACACGCTTTCTGAGAATAACGGCTTGTCTTGTTCTTTAACCTGAATTTGGATGTAACGGAAACAAAAAAGAACCAACAATATAAATCAAGTCTACCAATCTGATTACAATGATCCTTTCCCACGGTTATATAATTTACAATTCGTAAGTTGAATTTGAGATATCGATGTAGTATTCAATTTACATTTTTTGTTACATAATTAGATATCAATTGACGTTTCCCATGGAACAAAAGAGCAGGCGTTTTTAATAAAAGTCGGTAAACCGCTATTAATGACCTAAATGTCGTCGGCAGTGTTTAAATAGTTCGATTATTTTAAAAAAATGAAGTTGCGGTTTACGTAATATTTCGAATTTCGAATGTTCAACCGAATGAGCAGTATGCTAACAGGTACTGTTGATGCTAACAGTTGGATTTGTAAATAACGGTAGATTGAGATAATGACGTGGAGCCGCCCACGATGAAATGCCAGACTAAAAATAATGAACATTAGAATGAACGATGAAAACATATGACCCATTGAGCACGCTCTCAATTACTCATGACAACGTTTAATTGTAAACTAAGGCACTGTTACTTTCATTTATCTATTTTTAAACACCATTTGCTATTTCTATATAATAGAAAGAACGAACGACATTTGAATGAATATTTATTGTTAGTTGGCCAGTCAGTACAGACGGTTAAATGCAATTCAGCTAAACATAAATACGATTAAATTGCTCAATACATATAATTCAATTCAATATGGCTAAAACTGGGAAGAGAGGTTTGTTGGAATGGTACCTTTGCAAGTAAACACCTGATTTGTGTTTTGATGTACCTACCACGTTTTTTTAAATTATAGTGACTTTTATAAATCAATTTATGTCTGTTTTAATCTTAGGCAGTAATTTAAGTTATACATACTTATAATACGTTTCATTTATGACCACCTTCTTTAAATGAAAAGTTATTTTTTTAATAATAAAAAATTCAAACCAATTTAAAACAAAACTGCTGTAGTGAATTGTAAATTGTATAAATTTCTTAGTTATACTATTCATAACACTGTTTCAAATTGTATTCATTACATTACGCTGCATTAAACTTTTACTAACTAAAAGAAAACAAATGACCCCAATCTAAAGGGGTTCACTAAAATCAACTGAGGACTTCCCATATCCGCCTCTTGTTATCATATTTTGGGTTTCATTACCAAAGTACTGTGTACATCAAAAATACGAAACATTTCACTTAATCGTAAATTCACAGAGCTTACAAGGAAACAGTCACTGGAAAATAGCTTTTTTCACCACCCTTCTTCGTCATCAGGCTTTTGTTGCTTGCAATGTGTAAAACTTCACAATTCAAAACAAATAGACACAGGTTCGAGGACTTTAAGTTATTGAAGAGTAGCACCTAGGTTCACCAGCTGATCAGGGCGACAGTACCAAATTATTGTATCACTGTCGTTTCTAGACGCACGTGCCAAACCTTAAATATTGTAGAAATTGAACGAATGAATGAATTGAATAGAATGATTCTCCCAACTCCTTTCCTAGACCGATCGCATCTAGACGCACTTTAACGCAGGTTACCATCCCTATCTGGTAGATATTCCAAAAGACCGAACGAAACTGTTTAGTTCCACGTTTCTTATTCAATCGGTCGCGGAGTGGAACGCTCTGCCAAGTCTTTGTTTCCAAACATATAGGTATAACCTAGGGCTTTTCAACGCAAAGATGAATAGACTTATCCTAGGCAACCGTGTTCTATTTTAGGGCACATCTGCGCGCATCATCAGACGCCAGCTTGACCCTCACATGAGAAAAGACAAAAAATATGAAAATTAATTTAAATATTCCATAACGCTCATACATATATACATATATATAACTCATATTAGGGTATTAAGAAGTTGACGAAAGAAGTAAGAAGCAGAAGACAACATGAAGACTTCACGTTAGTCTATTACGCAGCTACCTGAATATTGAATATTATTATAATTCTTTTCTCTGGTGCACGAATTCGTGGAAGAGCGAGTACAGACAATGCTAGTGAGTGTGTGTGTGGGTGGATCTAAGACTATTTATATAATTTGAATTACTTTGAACACTGAAAGAGAAAAATCTTTTTAATACATAAACGTATACGTAAAAACAATCGATTGTATCAATGTAAGTGTCGCCATATTATTTAAATTAAAAGCGGGAAGTGACACAATGGCAAATATCATCGTGTTTATTACGATATAGTCAGATGTTTCCACTGTTGTGAACGAGCGTGTGCTAAGGTCATGAATGTTTATTTCCATGTTGAAGAGGTAACACGCTTCGTAAACATATACGTATATATTTATTTATACATAGTAATATTTATTTCAATGTTTTATAACTGATTTAAAACCGCTTTTCATTCTGTCAGTATCATAGCTGAAGCATACTTCTATCATAATCATAATTATGTATTATACATATGAAACGGCTTCATGCATGTATGTTGTGTCAGGATGCCCCGATTACTTTTTGTCGGACTTATACGAGATCCTTCTCCATGAGCTCCCACCGAATCCAGCGAGATCGCGGCGGAGACTCAATTTAACAGTCATATGGTAATATATGGTGATTATAGAATAAACATTATTTTTTTTTCCTAATAGGTACTTGTCGTGAGTGAGGAATATAGAAAAAGCACGCCAGTTCGTTAATATTTCATTATTTGATATCCAGTGTTCTATGCTTATCGCATATACCAATTTTATACACTAGTCTAACAGAAAACGGGAATTCAGACGAAATGCGAAATGATATTTGTCATTGTGCGTCAATCAAACTAGATACGACAAGCAGACGGCGTTAAAAAATCATGTAAAATTATAGCCGACCGCGACGTGCGTGGAACTCATTTACAATTTCATTTCATTTGTTAGAGTCCAAGATTCGAGCGAGTGTCATGACCAATGGTCTTGTGATATAAGTAACATGTACAGACTGTGTATTATCCACGCAAACTAAAAAATAAAGAATACTTTTTATGATTTACTACCTGGTTGGTCGAGGAAATATGGAACGTAAATGTAACTGTTGAAACGTAGTAGTGTACTGCACTCCTCTGCCTACCTCTCCGGGGATTAAAAGCGTGATGTTACGTATTAAAAAACGGACACACAATATAAAAAACATTCATGAATGGACTTTATTCTATGTAATGTCCCATTCATTGATCCAGCTAATGTCGTAACAGAACCATTAATATGAATGGACAGCAGTTGACTTCTAACCGAGGTGACGCGTGTGGTCTAATGATTTGTTATATTAATTCGACACTCGGTAACCCATTAACGAGCCCCGAGGTTGTGGGCGCAAAGATAATTTCTATTCTTCACATTAATTAATTGGCTAGGAAGGTTGCGAGCTGTGCGGGCTCCATCCGAGTACACAGTGGACGCATTCAATTCATTAACATTGTGTTATATCTCACGTTTAATTAACACATTCCAGTTTAAACTGTGATAAATAAAAATAACTTACATATTCTTATGAACATACACAACATATATACGTAGGCGTCAAATATTATTATTAATGTTATATTGTCATGCCGGGTCGTTTCTAGCGTGTTTCATTGACAATGTTAATATTATAAAATAGTAAAATGTACCTGTAAAATACTGTATACTTAATATTGTACCTACAAAATTTACATTAAATGTAAGTCAGTAAGCGTAACATTTTCGACTGTTGTATATTGAACACGGACCGCACATAGCCCGGTAATTTTTCGTGGGTCGTAATTCGACCAGTTAAATACATTACGCTACGACCAAAAACTTCGGACGGAAGGACTTGGAACTATTCTACTAAAGACAATTGAATATTTTAATTAAATAGTAAATGTTCAATTAAATACAACTTTCAATTATCTTTGTAGGAGAATAACGAGGTTTTTTACTAAAGCAATAAAAGATGTGTACGGGATTTGGAAAACTTTATTGTCTCCCATCCACTCCTAACAATTTACGACCAGTAGTTAATTAGTAACAGCCGGCGTAGTTTTAATCACATTAACTATTTATTGCGTACAAGGGCAATCAATTTTAGCGATCAAATCTATGTTTATAATACATCTAACGTACCGTTAGATGTATAATACATCTAAATATAAAAAAATGATTTTAACAGTTATAAATATCAGATTAGATTTATTTTCTATACCTACAATAAGAACATACTATTATTACTTGCAAAGCATAGGCTTTTGTGAATGAAAGTTTAATTAATAAATAATATTTAACAGGTAATTCCTTCCATTAATTACTACATTCGTCACCTCTTGTATATGAAAGAGTTACTCCTCTGTTAAAAGCGTTATTTTCCATCTTAGAAGAGTTAGAAAAATCTTGAATGATCTTTGCTATACTCAAATGTATTACATTGATAGCAGAGTGGCCCCTATGTCGTAAATATAATATAACAGTCGTCTAAGAATATTAATAACATGTCTTGTGATTTTTCTGCCTGATGTCACGAAGCTAGTAGAATAGGTCTCGCCAGGTCGTTGGCCAGCGATTTGCGACAAGAACACAAGATGGCGCGACGGTGCTATCATGTTTCTTTTTGATTCAATTTCCCTACGTCCGCGTCTGCGTCCGTTCCGTCCGTCGTCCACCCGTTTGGGCACCGCAGGATTGGCTGGCTAGACGGGCTTGTAAATATTTTCCCACTAAAAAGATTGATTTTCTAGAGTAGATCAGCGAATCCTGGGGATGTTTATTAATAATAACTAATTACGTCATTATCCGTACAAAAACCGTTTTGTAATGTACAGACACAATTATCTGACATAAAACTTGACTTAATTATTTTGTTAAGTTTGTTGATCGTTTTTATTATGGCATACATATTTTGAAAAAAAATTCTAGAAGCACAAACTCTGTACTTACATAATCTACCTAAACTGTTATAACAGTTATACATTAGCAACGCGGTTTCACAGATTCTTTGCTTTAAAAACTTTGCCAGGCGCTTCAGTACTCCTGTATTTTATGTTTCATACTTACGAGTCTAGTTGCATGATTGTGATAATCTTAAATAAAATAGAATTGTTAGAAACTAAAATTAACTACACTTTTGTATTAACAGAAACCTCAAAACAAATAAATTATCTTATACTTAACGCTCAGAATTCAATTACCATGCGTTATTTTTTTTAATACTAAACGTATTGTGGGTTATACTTTATGATACTTACCGTTTCCGCTGCAATCGTTACACGATCAGAGAAAAGACCTGAGGTAAATCGGAAACCAGTCAGACTAGGTGAAAAAAACGCGTTTTTTTTTAAACTCATACGTAATTTAATTACTCATTATTTTCTTCATGTTGTGGACAAAGTAACACGCTGAATAATTAAGTCTACTCCAATAGGTAATAAATTACGCACAATGTTGTTGTTTGACGTTCGATAATAAAATGAACATTGTAAGTAAACAAAACAAGGTTCCCTCTGTTGGCGCGCGCGGGCGCCGGCCAGGCGCTTGCTTGCCTGCCGCGACAATCAACAATACAACTATCATCTTATCTGAGTGAATGATAAACATCAGATTCAAGTGGATGAAGTATATTTATAACTTATAATTGATAAACATATACAAACCACAAAATTCTATTGTGAGTATATTTCTATTTGCCTTTAACTTCATGTGATGTTAGTTTGTACTTATTAGACTTTAGATTTATCAAATTTACGTAAAAGGATGTTTATAATGGATCTTATAGTAAAAAGTATATCTATTGTAGAAAAAAACTATTGACTGCCTCATTGGTCGAGCTGGGACCGCGATTGCTGATTGAGACGTCTCGGGTTCAACCCCTTGGTCGGACACCATCGGATTTGCCTAACTTAAATTTTCTAGTAGAAATTTCTAGTAGTGTCTCTGAGTCTGGATTTGTGCTCGGGATACACCAATAGGCCCGCTCCCTGTTCCATGGTGATACACAAACGTAACTGGTGGACCGTGGGAATGCACTACACCCATCTGCCTACCTCTTCGATAACTCCAGACGTGACTGAAAACATGGCAGTTTAAATTTAATGTGGTAATAATAATCGTCGACAAAAATATTTTGTAAGACAGAAAAGTAAAAGCAGGTACATGGTCAGTTTATTGGGAGAATTCGTATGAGTGCTCGGCATCTAACTAAATGGTTATTATTTACTGTTGTCGTTGTCAAGATCCGTATCAGAATCAATCGAAAGGAAAACGTCAATTGGTCATTCAGACAATTATAAAATGTGGACCACACCATTTATAAACAAACTTTAATTTGTAATTCCTAGCCGAACAAGATGATTTCAACATGATTTTGCTACGTAACAGGCAAGGTGTAGTCATTGACTTAGTTATTGCCTTATTAACATTGATGGAAAGATAGTCAAAAAGCTGCTAAGACTTAAAACGTGGAACAGCAAAGTTATGATCCAAGAAGGGGTGAAAATATAAGCTTTTAATAGAACTTTTAATTCAACACACATTATAGATAGGTTCTCAGTCGTGTATCCTAGAGACAAGATGTATTGGGTAAAATGAAATTGTGGACAGAACTTGACCTAATTTTAAATTTCAGTACTTTAAGAGACCAAGTTTTTATTTAGGAGCTTGACCCTTTAATTACATAAGTTGTTTTAGGTGGCGAATACTCAAAGTAGCTTGCGGTGAAACGATTATAGTAACATAATTTATAATATTTTCAGACCACATATTTCGTCGTTTCTGTTAAGCGCGCCCCCTTACAAGTGGGTCGAACGATATCAATTTCTTAGAAGTTTAACGTAGGTAAAGATAAAAGTATATACACAGAACATTTTAATACTTTACTAGTCTATTACCTACCACCCAAACATAATTATTTTAAGACTTATTATATAATTTTACAACTTAATATACTTCCTATTCAATTAATGTATAGGTATATAATTATATTGTATTTGTAATACTTGTAATACGTAACATCACGCCAGTAACCCCTTGAAGAAGTAGGCAGATAAGTGATCCATACTCCCACGTCACACCTTTACCGTTCACATCACACTATGAAATAGATTGGGAGTCTATTGCCATACACCCTACACGCACTACTAGAAAATATGTTTCAATACAATTTAGTAGTGCAAGGAATATCGAACATAAAATAAATATTACAGCGTACCTACCCTTCCTTACTTTTTTGTTTATTTCCCGATGAATATGATAATGTAGTTATGAACAAATAAACGATAGACACTCATTACATTCCAAAAGAGAATAGAAACTGTTCTGGTAGTTCTAGCTTATCTCACTTGGGCCGTGAAAAATTGTAATCAGTCAGTCAAACATACTGGATATATTAAAATGTATACATACCTACACAAAATTCAAAGGTTTTCATATTATTCATAACTGTATAAACAAAACTCGAGAATGTAACAAAAGACACGGGACAAAAGTACAAATTATTCATATTTTGTCTTTTGTATTCGTAACGTGTTAAGGAAAAACTGTTAAGAACTTATTTGTCCAGGTGACATATACGTATAGCAACAGTACAATATTAGTAATTTTGACGCTTTTTTCCTTCCGTACATTCATACCATACAACACGTAGATATTAAGTTGGCACTTGTGAAGAATGTACTTCTTCTCCCTCTTTCTGGCTTCCCCTTCAATGTCGGCCAGTCTCGTTTTCGCCGAGTCTGTACCTCGCTAACGTCATCGTAACGAGATGTGTAGTCAACTTCTGTGAGTTATACCAAAGTGTAACATTATCATGACAATTTCTTATCAAATACACTTGCGTCTTTGCGTCTGTTTCTAGAAAATCCGATTCGTAGGAAATATTTCTGAATCGACCACGTCACTAGCATATATACAATTTTGATTTTAAATACAGCTTATTATTGGCCGAAGCTCTTAGTTCTAGTAATGAATGAAACATTTTTATTTAGAACGATAGAGAAAAAAAATGCGAAGGTTAATATCATTAAGAGATACCCATACTGGAACTTCAAATCATTTTGAGCGTTTTTAAAAAGTTCCTTACCATATAGGTAAGACAAAATTACACGTACATTATGTCACAATTATTGACCAAAAGAAAAATCGCCAGCAAAATGTCAATTTGACTTTAATTACTTGGCTTGAAAATTATCGTAATTAATATAATGTGAACAATTTGTTTACCAATATGTAGCACGTACGAAGGTATGTTGAACTTATTATCATTATAACATCGCCATATTCTTTACGGAGTGAGCAGAGAGGATCGTGTGCCAAATATATCCTAAATCTGACATGCCTCTTTTACATACATTTCTTCTTAAACCTACGGACGCCGGTTTCGATGACTTGACTCCCTCATCACACAGAATCTGACCTATTTAGAGTATGCTACATTTGATCTTGGATAATATACAAATTGTTTAAGTAATTTAGGATGAAAGTGATTCATTTAATAAACAAATACTATTAGTATACCTACATAATATGCATACACTATGCTCACCCCGTAAGGAATCTATCGTGATGATATATTTATAATAATAAAGTAACTACGCATTTTACATTTTAATACGTATATTATGATGAAACGATACCCATCGCTGAACAAATTCTCTCATAGACAAGTCGCACGTGTAATCTCACTTCGTCTTTGCCAAGTTTTAAGTGTGACAAGTGGATTTTATCGATTACGCTTTATCTTTGAGAGGCAAGAATTTTATCTCAATCATTCCGGAAGCAGTTCCAAGATAAGGAACCAAAAGAATAGCTAACTAATATTACTTGGATTACGTTTTCTTGTTTATTTTCATGGTACCTAAAGCTTGATGGAGCACTGAAGTTTGTAAAGTCTGAGGTATTTGAGACTCAGTGTTCTGTCCACCCGTTCCTATACTAATCTATTTCTAACTGTTATCCCGACCTCGTTACTAACAAGTCAAACAGTAGGTACCTCACCGGCCCGTCTAGCCATAAAGTTGACTAACACATGATTCATAGCTCCGCGGAACACCCCGCGATATTTGAGATTTATTGAAGATTTCCGCTCCTTTGTTACAGGTAAGTGTGGAACATCATTCGGTACACACGTAACTGCTGTATGACGAGTAATGGTGAGTGTGCCTCGTGCATGCCCGTGTGTTCCTTGTACAATGAATCAGTTACTCGGAACAGCGGCATACAGGTGTCCGCTTCACGCCTCTCCACAATTCTACAATTTACCTGTTGTTGTCATTCATATTGACAGTGTTTTCTTTGCATTTTGTACCATTACAAAAAGCTACATATTTGCTACACCAAAATGTAAATAGCTTAGAGAAATATATAGGCGCGTGTAACCATAACGACGGACGTTTATCTGTACGTGTGTTACTGTTGCTTCATTTCTAAGTATAATTACAATAAATGTATATTTCAAGGTTTACTTAATACTATATTCCAATTAAACTTCCATTTCTTCTTCAATCATTTTGGAATTCCTGGAACATGTTTAATTGTTTACCTATGAATGACTTCTTTACTAGGAATCATATTATTATGTATGTTTTCTTTAATAACCTGCTATATATGATAATAAAGTAGACGATCCTTCACATAGTCACGTAAAGTCAGGACTTCCCGACGGCAGTCACCCTTGCAAACAACACGACAAACGAGGCAGTTATTTTCTTAGAATATTTCCTAATTATTCGATTTAATACTTTTGCGTTGATTATTTCTAGATATTGTAGGTGTTTCGTATCTCGTTTCGCAATAATGCATTAAAATAAACTAGATGAAGAAGAATTTTCAAAAATGGAATTATCCGTGTCTTATCAGTCTGGGATATCATGTTATGTTAGATCGAATCAAGTACGTTTAACCGAAGATATACTTATGGTAACGCAATGATCCATATTATTACTTGACGCGAACGTAAAAAATAATGTCAATACATATGTATCGATAGGCTAGCATCAACGACAGTATCAGCACATTCGCGTATTTTACTGTTTACCTTATCTGCGCGATAAGCGTGTCTCCAGCTTGGATGCTGGCACTCGTACGCTACGTTACTGGACAAGATATAGATGACGATTGCAAAAGATAAAAGTGGAGGATTTTTTATAAAGAAAAAACTTATATAAGTCTTAACACGACAAGAAAAGATATGGGACAAATTTGATTTTGATTTAGAACACAAACAAACGGACGCGCTGGCCATGTCATTTTAAGTAGATATGAAAGATATAAAAGTACTTAATCCTATCGTAAATCATTCTGGTTACGATACAGCCTTTCAGGATATAAGTTGCATGTCTACAGAATATGTAATACACTCTGAAAAACAGCAAGTATGACGTACAGGGCCTCGAAATCCGTCCTAGGAACCAATTTTAAATAACACAAGATAAATAACATTGATGATGTACACAAGATAGTTTAATTCAACTCCAAATATATATACGAGTAACATAACATCACGCCTGTAATCCTCTAAAAAAGGGAGACAGAGGAATGTAGTACACTCCCACGGTTCACCAATTACGTCTACGTCCCACTATGGAATAGGTGGTTAGCCTATTGCTATTCGATTTAGGTGAGCTGATATAATTTATAATA
>DWTO01001987.1:0-14895 GCA_018244755.1 Jemadia pseudognetus
TAGTTTACCACAAAGGAGATTTTAGATTACCCGTATAAGGGCAAGGTATGAGATGGACATCGTCTGTTGATGTGTTGTATTAAACCTTCCTCGCTATGTTAAGTACGTAGCCTAATTATCCGCCGGTGAGACAAGATAGTATAGTCTAGTGAAAATTATGTAACAGCGGCGACGTCCATAGCTTACAGAGCTGATTACGTTAAAGTCAATATGCAATGCGATTACATTAAAGTCAATACGTAATGTCAATACGACCCTATAAGCGGAAATTGTCCTCAACCGAACTAAATTGCCAATGATCGGTTTAGTTTCCAGACCTTTCAAGGGGTCGCGCCTAGACCTATTTCCAATAGTACAAATATTTACTGGCTATGATATATTGTTAATGACTAGACCGCTTGCGTAGCACCGCTTTGTTAAAAAAGGGTCTCAATATTCCTCAACCGCATAATACCACAATTCGTGGAAAATCCCTTACCTATAAAGTTTTTGCCCTTCAATATTTAAGTGGTGAAAAGGTAAAATTGGTCCCGACAGACCCCAGTTAACACTGTTAACTACGACCAAATTTGTCAAGGCCCTTCTTACTATATACACATTAATTATTGACATTTATGTTAATGATATTTATGAAATGAATGTGTAGAGAAAGTGTAATTACTGTAGAAGAAGCACTCTCTACTTAGCTCGTAAGGAACCTCGTGTGATAACACACAGATAGACATAATTAAGTCCATCCCTGTATTTTTGTATGTATACAATATGACATAGCTATCTATCTTTTAAGAAAATAGCGTAAATTTCTAAGTTCCACATTCTATACGCAGACGATTTAAACCATTACTTTATTACAACCCGACATTTGTAGAAGTCAGGAGTGCAATTTATAGGACCTCGGATTTAGAGGAAAAGTTAGGGTTCGTAAGCGGCGACCCTGTTTAAAATGTGAGGTCACCGGCTATAATTCGTGTCCGGGGCGCGGAGCGTTTTGTGCCTCCTCTGGGCCCATTCATAAGATCTTCTTCCTTGTTAAAAAAATTAATCAATACTTAATTGTCATTTGCAAAAGTAAAAGCACCATTAAACACAGCAATATGTTTAACCATAGGCGGATCCTAAAATGTTTACAAACCTGTTTATTGTAGAACGATTTTATTATTATGATATTTTGCACCACGTGCCTTAAGGGATGGGCAGATAGCACAGATTACCAAATAAATATATTCTTACATATCTACCGAGCATCGTCTCCATTCATCGCTCTGTACGTTCGTACTCATGTATGTATGTACTCGTATGTATGTACTCGTATGTATGGACTCGTATGTATGTACTCGTGTGTATGTACCTGATTTAGATAGCCATTATCCCGTCAGCTAAATATTTCGTTATGAAACGTGATACGTTAAATGTGGCTATTACTACTAATTCATGTGCCTAATCCATGTACTATTTAATTAACAATAGATCTGAATACAAACAGGTACTATGTCTGCACCTTCGTAGAATGTCTCACTCTTCGTGACGCTAACCTCATTACTGAGGATCGTGGTTCCGCCGACATATTTCGGTAAAAGTATAAAGAAAAATGATTTTCTAACGGGTATTATTTAATTCTCGATTCTTGGTACTTTTACGTTTTTATTCCGACCCTTCTTATCGTTCCAATGCTGGACCATAGATCTCCTCTCACAATGAGAGGCCATAGTCTGATTTACTACGACCTATCTAAGAAGTTTAAAAAAAAATCTAACTTAAATATGTACTAGTAAATCAAACCAAGCCTAAAAGACATTACGGGCATGTTATAAATAATAAGAATTATATTTAGAAAACGTATACTATGTAACTGCGTCATAGCTTCGGTATTATTTGGTAAATAATACAGAAAGTTATTTTAAAGGTAGTTTATATGCGTGTTTACTGACTAGGACAACGTTATAATATACGGTTATAGATGGCATAAACTCTGAAGTTCCCAAGTTTGCGTTGTCGCGCACTGGCACCGCGGCCAATATCAAAACTCGACACTTCCCGCAGTACGCGGCCCGATGTGGTAAAAGTTTGTTCCGGAAACCAGCTTGACTAGACAAATTGAAATTGCACCACGTTATCTTCGATATATGGCGCGGAGCCGACGCTCTGGCACATCGAAAACACAATAATCTATGATTTATGGACGTGAATACAAGTTTGAAATTGGTTTCGGAAAACTAGATATTATATGACATATAAATGTGTTTTAGCTATTATAAAATCATCAAAACATTAAAATTTGAATATTCATAAATACATTTCAATTGAAATATTTAATTATTGTGAATAATTATTTGCTAACAGAGAATTCATTTAAATAAATTTGGTTGCTGATTAAAAAAATATTGTAACTACCCATGGTCGTATCCCAATGTTTACGTAAACACTAAACCAAATTTAAATCTTATGAAATTAACAGTTTTAATGTTGATAGCTTCAGGAATCGTATGCTTTCCCACGATAAAAAGCTTATGTCACATTCCAGCCCATAAATTATTCGTATGCAAAATCTACTGTTACTAATCTCTGTTACTGCATTTACATATCATTGATAGAAAAACCTCTGAACTCATTCGCATTTACTATTTTTATTAGACCTATTTAATAGATTCTATTAGACCGACATATATGGCACCCGTTGCTCTCTGCCTACCCCTTTAGGGACATGGAGTGAAGATATCTATGTATTTATAGTATTAGAGACAAAGTTCATAATTATACGGGTTAAATAACAGAGCTATTGTTTTCTGTTCCCAAAATTATAAAAATTGAAAACTCTATAATTAAACAGGGCTTTAAAATGTTTTACAATAATGATGTAGGCATAAATTAGTGGTAATATCTATATAAAGCATATTGCAATTTTGTTTATCTGTGTTTTCTGAATACTCATTAGTATGACTACATCACATTTTGTACCCCAATGCTGGGCAAAAGTCCCCCGCAAAACTGCTCAGAGAGTTGCTACGTATTTACATACGACTTTAACAATATGATTACAAACAATGTATTGAATTATTTACAAGGAATCTCGCAACCATTAGACCAACGAGGTAGTCAACTAACCTTACTATACTTTACATACAAATATCAATAAGTTAACCTAATATTTTTTTAAATTTAGTATGGGAAAGAAAATAACTTTACCATATGTCTCCTTGACTTCAGCATTCTGCGGCGCGGGAGACGGCACGCCTGTACTGATCGTGGTCATCATGAGCACGATGCAGCACCAAGCACTCATGGTTAGCAAGCCTCATCGGTGCTGACGTGTCCCGCTGTCGTCCACAATAAAGCTCAGCTGCTTTCCCCGAACAATCCAGGTTTTAGAAGATTATCGACCTGGAACAAAAGAAATACGCATAAATCATCTACTTGTTGTCCAAATTTGAGGATGATTATTATATCTACCTATTTATTTTAGAACATTCCAATAAGGGCGTACCTATGCTATTGACTTTTAGATTAATTCGCTTACGCGAAAATATTTCGTGTTTTGTTCATTCACCGTTGTGTGAATTTCATCTCATACGAATTAAAAAGTTGTAAAATTCGCCTATTTTTTTTGGTACAGTGCTAAATTTGTACAGTAAACAGATTTGTTTCCAACTTTCATTTAAAGACAGATGTCTAAAAAATTCTTTTAACAAAGACCTTGCATCCCTATATTGTTGCCCAAGGTGACATTAGTTTAAATTTAGAAAAATTTTAATATATTGAACAATGACTTCGAAATTGTAGATCGATGCCAGATGGTCTATACTTGCAGACAAGTATTTGCAATCTGTCCAATTCGTGAAAAGGTAAAATATGGATGAAGAAAATCAGTTGCAAAAGCAAACAAAGACGCGGGCGAATACAAGTTTAATAAAAAGCAATACTTTTGGTAATTTTAAACAAATTTTTATGGAACGAGATCCTTGAAGAAACTTGTGGAACTGTTCCAACTCCAGCGCTGCTTTTACGGAATTCAAGGTGAGTGCCAACTTTACCTCTTCACACGGTATCAGTATCAGTAACGAACTAAGCTCAGAAAGATAAAAGTATTTCTTAATCAAACTGGTGGACTTAGATAACGTAAGATACTCCGTCGAACCAATATAAAGTTCCCAACATCCTTTCAAGCATGAACGAAGTAATATTAAATTAAGCCCTGATTTTCAAGTGGAGCATTAACCTAAACCTACCTACCTCGAATTATTAAAATTCTATCAAGAGGTTGACCTTGACTAGCAGCTTAACTAGCAGCTTCATGCAGTTCCCATTATTGGCTAAATAAGAAAGCACCTTCACTTGTTAATACCGACAAATCGTTAAATTCATTCGCCATACATAGTACTAAGCAACTTCTCATGTACTCTCTAGATATTTGGCTTAGCAATATCAATACACACCAGGTCATTTGCTCAACTATTCCATTGATCATGCGTAACAAACATATGTACAACTGTAACAATCTCATTTATATAATTATAATCATTTTAAGAACCTTATTCATTGATTCAAATGGCACTTCTCACTACAAAATACAGCATTAATATTATTCATTTGAATATACGAACAGTGTTAATTCTATTAATTAGAATTATGACATAATGTAATTAGTTATGTAAGTGCTTTGTGAGCAAAGGAACAGGATTTGCATCTAAATTTAGTTCAAACATTCCTGGTTTATCCTAAATCCAAAAATTACTGTGCACCTTACGTCCCTAACTTAGAATTTAAAGTCATTTGGAAACGTAGATTCATTTAAAATGCGTTTGAGTACTTGAACTGTTTGCTCGCTTAGCGTTTGTTCTCATCTCGACACCGTGGCTTGTGTGTTGATAAGTAACATTTCTATTCTAATTTTCCGTATTTCGTAGTATTTTAGCAAATTATCACCATGGTGTTCTACTACAATGTAGGTATAGGTATACGTATATTGTGTGTATATGTATGGTGTACGTATAAATCAACACTATATTGACTACCTGTTTGGTCGTGTTGGTTGCAAGCGCGACTACCGATCGAGAGGTCTGGGTTTAAATTCCCAGAATATATCAGTCGGCAGTTAGTAACACATACATTTAAATAAATAAATTCTAAAACGTAGCTCTTTTCTGCTAGCACTTTGTCGATAAGGTGGGTTGACATACTTACATAGATAAATAAAACCTCAGGGGCCAAGCCGCAAATGAAACATGTCAGAGAAAATATCTGCGTTTGGTCACAAACATCTATAGTTAACTAGTATTAGTACTAGTTACATTAACTGACCTCCATTCCAATTGAATTAGCAATTACTTTAATGATAACCTCATTAAATAATATAATTTACTTTTCTATCCATTAATACACATTTTCTTTTTCCATTACGAAAGCCACCATCATTATGAGCATAAAATCACGATACTTCTTAAAAGGCTTTGCCGAGGCTCTGCCATAGAATCCCCGAGGAACGGGATTACAAGCCGAAGACAGATCGCGGCCGAATAGAATCGACCGACCCGATAGACATTTACTTTAAAGATTCAATTACAGTACAATTTAGCGTCGAAAAAGAAATCTGAAAGGAGTAAAATTTGCATTCGATATTACATCGGGTTCGGAGTATCCCATTTTCACAGGACTTATAATGCCTTCTTAAGTGAAAATTCTAATATGGCTTCGGCGTGCGGCCCACTTGAGTGGTTTTACCGATTTCTCCGCCAGCCTCGAATATTCTTTCCTTCGTTGCAATATCAAGGGAAATTTATGGTACTTAAATACTTACATATACACATGTAGCTACGAAAGGTCGACCTATTTTTTTTGAGGTTGACGATTAGAGAAAATCTACCCACGTGATGAATACAAGTGATTTAACTACCTTCTACAAAAATGATGGGTTACGATATTCGCTGAAACGTTAACGAAAACCTACTGAACAGTAATCTATGAATGAAACAACAGACTCCAAAAGTACAAACAACGGTAACGTTAAAATAAACGTTCATTCGTACGAAGCGTTGATTTCAAACGAAAATATCGTAGTCGTTGTTCTGTATACAATCATAATCTGGCTGCTTGGGACAATATAGGTACAAAAAGTTAGCTGCTTCATATTTTTATTTATGTAGGTACCACTTCCTGTTCCTTTACTTGTCCCTTATATTAGTAAAGTTCGAAAACTCACAGAGTTATAAAAGACCATCACCGAACATTAAACGACACTTAAGCGTCTGCAAAGAAATGTTTTGAGGCTTAAAATGGAATCCATTTCTTGGCAAGAGAACATTACACAGTCAACACTGATTTAAAGCACTTTCCATAGCAAAAGCCAGTTTATAACCCATTGCGCGACAAAGGCATTCTCTTTGAATGGGAGGGTCTGAGCCGTGACCTGCCTCGATGCTAAATTGACGACTTGCGGCTTGAATACTTGAAAGCATTCATTTCCATTCATTACAAAATTGAAATTAAGTTATGTACTCGTACGATGAATTAAACATTGTGATTATCCAGTTTCCCAATAAAGTTAAGATGTTATGATGTTATCAGATAATGAACCGTGATTAATATACCATACAATTAGTTTGGTTACATCCTGAAGAAATGGAAAACTTTATGATATACTACAGTATTTTTAGCTAACTTATTTTATCGGAATAAATGTCATACTATGGACATTGTCATGCCAATAAAAAGACAATTTCGCTTGGCGACTTTTCAGATAGAGAGCCATAAAAAGTGGATCCGGACCACAAGCTAGTGTAACTAATTTTAAGTTCAACTGCACACAACGATTGTAAACAAACATATTACGAACCATAAGCATCCGCAACATATTACCAAATTATAGGATTATAGGCTAAATATCCACCATGGCTTACTATTAACTGAGATTAAAGTCTAACTCGAACTTACGACTATTCAAAATAAAATAAACAAAACACATAGCCATTGAGACTTAACGATACGAATACAATACCACTGAACTAGTAACTACTTCCTCGTTAATAAATATATTTTATGAATGTTTTGAGTACACACGAGAGTATTAAGGCTGTATATTTACTCACGCATCCGTCACATGAGGTATGAAATTAATAATAAAAATACTTTTTTGGAAATCTGCCAGAACGAACTTGCAAAAGTGGTTGTACACAACTTTTGGTTGCGAGGACAGCTGAGAAATTAAAACGAACGATACTATTTTATCAAGCGTGTCATTTATTTTCGCCCCGACGTCTTTATTTACATAGTTTTAATGTTAAAAAGGTTTTTATTTACATTCAGTTCCGTCACACTTCATATATTGTATATCGCACTTCTAAGCGTCAATATCACATGGGATAATGCAATCATGTTTTTGGTTACTGTCACATTTGTATTTTCCGAATAGGTAGAGGAGCGTAGTACACTCCTACGGTCCACCTATTAAATGATTTATCTCATCGTCGAATAAGTGGTGAGCATATTGTCATAAACCGTACACAAATCTAAACTCGGACTGCGATTTTTTGACAGTTTTCTTAATATCACTCAGTATCAATTTATTATCCATTATGACTTGTCTTGTTTCCAGTAAATTATTAAAATAACCTCTTAAGAATTATGGTGTTCCATAATTATTAATTGCTGACTTTTTAATCTATTCATCTACTGACCCTGACTTTTGAACCAGAGCTTGCGTGTTCAATTCGCACCAAGACAAATATTTTGTGTGACGAAAATCAGAAAGTGGTCTGTGTGGGAACGTAAATCTTCACACAATTAGGAATCTGTGATGTATGATAAACGTATGTACGTATGCTTATCAGCTCTCTCATGGTAATGAGAGAATTAACTATGGTAATAGTTAAGACTGTCTAGTTCGGGCTTAAACGACAATGCAACGTTTAAATCCTAATTGAAAAGCCTGTAATTCCTTGTATTTCACTCAACAGTTTTTGTTAGAAATTTTAAACAAAACACGTCTCAGTCACTGAAATCTAAAGGTTCTAACAAGATTAAAAACTTCAAATATTTTAAGACTTCTCAAACGGGTAAATACTGACTAAATATCCAGAGTGAATTTATTATTCCGTTGGTGTCTTACGCGGGCTTGAGACAGAGGAAAGTTACTTCTTTAAATAAAAAAAAATTGTGCTCTTTAGGGTTTGTTTACTTCTCGAATATATTTTTAAATCGAGCAAAATTAAGGGCGCGAAAATGATTTATAATTTCAAATATTTAAACCGAATCACTTCTAATTACTCCATGCGTGATAACGGTTCCATTTGACGGCGCAAGTAGTGAAGTTGACGTGAGATATTAATTTGGAGCAATGTTCAAGGAAATTAGAAATAAGAAAATATTCGTTTCATTATTTAAACGGAAAACTCAATTTCTTTCTCACAAAGTCCACAACGCAATTCATTTATCACCCAATAGGGAGCCAGACCACTCACAGCTTATCGTGATAAGAGCCTACCTACAATAAAATATCGAGGCCATTTCTGTAAATTACACTTTTTTTGGGTCAATTAGTTGACAGAAATCATGGTTATAAGGCAGTCAGTCAGCGTTCGTTTATGGCATTAATAGGGAATTATGTTAATTCGTCACAACACAACACACCGTTCCATTAAGTGGTAAATAAAAAGGGTCATGAAAGAATCGGTTTAAGGTCAAGGTCTTCACTCACTGCACTCAAATCCGTGTTGAATGACTTACATCCTTCGCCTTCGTCATCAACATATATCATAATATTTCATTATTAGATCTGATTGGGACTGTAGTCTGCCACGGAGAGTTAGTCATTATCAGCCTGTCTTTGTCCACTGGTACACATATATAGGTGTCCACTGAAAGGTCAGCAGCGGAGCAGAGGTCCATAATCCCCACGCTGGGCATCCGGGTTGAGGATCGCGGAGCAAAGCTTCTTGTACGCTACTGCTGATAAGCGGTCAGGACATTTAGCTGTGTCGAGCCAAACTTTGCCATACCGCAATTTGCCAGCGCCGGGTTTAGTCGCTTCTAACAACACTCTATATCCAGACACGGGGTCGGGTAATGTATTCTTACTCCGCGCTGACAGACAGTTTTCTAGAGCAGAATTAAAACCCAAGACCCCCGGTGTATAGCGGCATTCCTGTAAATTTTCCTTAATATTATTGACACCTCTAAGTTGTATAATTATTCTCTCAAAATGTTTACTGCCACCAGAGATATAACGAGCTAATATTAACGAATGTTCTTAAACGATTACGAGGTCATTGACTCGTGTAATAAACCACGTTATGTGGCTAACTGAAAAACAGTGAAACAAAAGCACAAGTGTTTGCATGTTAATTCGTTAATTACAGATAGCCTCAATACTTTATTTACCTCAAATCGGGCACTGCGATAATAAACGTGACCGATTAAACTAACTTGAAGGTAATTTTATATCGCGCGTGTCTAAGTACAATTCAAAAGGCCGTCCTTTAATTATGCCGCATCACAATAAAAGTCGTACGGGAGTAGACTAACCACCTATTTCAAAGTGGGACGAAAACGTAACTGGTGAAACGTGGGAGTGTTTTACATTCCCCTGCCTACCTCTTCACGGATTACAGGCGTGATGTTACGTACAATAAAATCTCCCACTTCTTAGTTTTCTGAGATTATTTCCTTTATCACTAGTCGTTTTCTGAGTTATTTACTCATTACGACTTAGGAGGAACATTAGTCCTTTCGCTTTACACCATCACTATACATCATCACGATACTATACTATCACGCCAGGTTCCTTATGAGGTAGGTAGAGAACACTGAATACCGAATCCTTATAAATATGATGTTTTTGTTTTGCGTTCATCGTATAATACTGGCATATTACAAATAAATATTTTCTTGAAGGAACCGCTTAATTGTGAAATAAGTAATGAAAGATTGTATGAGGTATAATTTAAATAACTATTACAAAAAGAAGCAAATGAATAACAATTCATAATAAAACTTATGAAAACACAACCTCTATTTTACTCATACGAGTAAGTTACAAAAGTAAGCAAGAAATATTTTAGATTTAATTTTTTTAGGACATTTTTTTATTTCCATGGTAGCACGAATCGGACATGAGTCCTTCATATACAAGGTATATTTACATTAAACAGTTTATAATAACAGTAAATGGGCATTTAATAGCGGTACAAGACATTCATTCTGTAATTTTCACTTGTTTCGTGAAAGTCCTTAGTGAATTTTTATTCTTTTATTTCACACTTCCGCGAAAGACGAAGAGACGGTCCTGGGTAACCGGGGGCAAAAAAAGTCGAACGCTTTATTCAATCAAGCGCTGTCAGCCAGCGCTGCAATAATACAAAAAAGTGTTAAACGAATCCCAATACTAGAGTACCACTGTCGCTAGTTATTGAATCAATTTAACGTTATTTTCAAATACGAAAGGCCCGTAAACTTTTTTCAGTTCAATATAACAATAAATTGGTTTGATTCTTCTTTGCTTTTATATGATCACGTGGAAGTGTAGTGCCTCTGCCTACCTCTTCGGGGATTACAGACATGAACTTAATTTTTTTTACTAATATGCGGGCCCAATTACATGACTTTTAGGCCACAGGCGTATGATTTGATACCCCCTAAATTTACTAATAGTACGGTCTTGTTCGCTTAACTACTATCAGAACAGTAAAATTTCATAAAGAAAATTGTCATTTATAACAACAATAATAGCAACAAACTATATTATCTCAGTATGTGAATTGTGTCATTCACAGGCTGAATACATAAACAGCCAATTTGAATACAAATATTTAAGTTCACGGTTATTATAATGACATAAACGCCTAATTATACCCGTACGTCCTCCGACGCCGCCATCGTTTAATTGTTTTCTGCAGATTATACCAATGTGATTCGTAAGTTCTGTAATTCATTATTATATGATACGTAAGATCGTTTAATGTTTACGACTTTTACGTTTAAATGCACCGTTTTAATATATTTCTTAAAAGCGTCGAGGTGCATGGGGGTTTAATTCAATTTTCTTAAAGAATAATGTATTTTTTTTATATTTTTACTACCGTATACGAGTATATGCTTCCTCGAATCATTTCCATTTTACCCGTTGCTTTTCATTGCCTCTTTGAAGTTGCAACCGCGACGGCTGAGCGAGACGTCCGAAGTTTGATTCCCAGTTCAAGTATTATTGGGTTCTAACTTGAAATTATTAGAAGTAGTGTGTGGTCTGGATTTATGACCGGCTCTCCCCAAATGTCATGGTGAGATGTAAACGTAACTGGTGAAACATGAAAGTGACTTCACTCATCCGCCTACCGCTTCGGGGATTACAGCGCGATGTTAGGTATTTTCATTTAAGATTAAAACAGTTTCAACACGTGTGCCAATTTCGTTTTGTTATTTCCAGCTGTGAATCGTCGTTTTTTCACCGCTACTATTGAAAAAACAGTCGAAAATGTATGTACGTGCGTCAAACATATCGTTCTGATTGACGCTGACGTATGAATAGAAGCATTCCAACTGCATGCTCAATGAACGTTACGTTAATTGAAAATGCCGATGGAAATGTAACGTGATGACGTAAATCTTTTATCGTTATTGCGTCGCCTCACCAGGTCTCCTATCCTTAAAGACCGTCTACATTCATTACTCTCTTCATACACATACAAATAATTACTAATGAATGAATGAAATATTAATGACATAAATCTCTTAAGTACATCTGCAAGTTTATTTTAAATGCATGAAAGAGTCGTTAAACCGAACGTGTTAAAGTTTTTTGAAACTTTTTATTAGACTATATTCAGACATCTTCATTTCGTTGGGTTAGACAAGCTGATGATGATGTCATAGCTCAAATAATGTTACATTTCACAAAGTATATAAGTTGCCAAATACCCACATTGATATCAATTTTTTTCAAATACGATACAATAATTCCGCGTCTTTATTTACAACGTACATACAAAAAGATAATGAAACATTGAAAAAGTTGTGATCAGGAAAGAATAAATGAAACTATACAACTAGAAAGTTCTAATGCTGATTGCGGTCAGGGCCCGCCCCGCCCCGCTTGTTCTCCGCCAAGAGGAAATACTGGATAAAACGTAATTTATGTTCTCAGGGCATTGTGAACATTCTATGTATTTTAAACAGAAACAAAAAAAAACGTCTTGAACAGTACGTACCTAATCTTACATTATCTAACTACTAAATTATTAGATACTAAGTAAGACCTATTCATCGGCAGTCGCGCTTGCAACCAACACGACACACGAAGCAGTCAAATGTATGTTAGTAATATTAACATACAAAGTACATACACAAATGACACAAATGTAAATGCACTAATGTAAAAACAGGCCTTTCCCTCCACAACGTAATAAATAATGATTTCATTCAAGATTAGTCACAGACACGTTGAGGAAGATAAAATGCCTCCAGCGGCTAAAGTTACACTCACTTTTATCTCCTTTAAACCGAGTAGATTTGTATCTAGTAATGAGACAGTTGAAACTTTTAGTACATAATATTATAACGTTTGAAGATGTTACAGCTGTTTTATAATGTGTTATCTACGAAACCTCACTGATTTACAAGTATTTTGCTGAGCAATCTTATTTGTAATTTGCTGGACCTATTTAATTAGAATGTCCTTCATCGTGAATTCTCATTTAGATGAATCGTGAAGCTGTCCACTACGCCACTGCTAGTCGTGAATTCTTCCCCACAACTAGACATTTCTAAAAACTTACTTTACCACGTTCCAGTATGCGACTTACAATCATCATCATCATCATCATAATCAGCCTATTTCCGTCCGCTGCTGGACATACAATACACTTTTTAAATATAAATTCTGAAAGTATTCGCTTACCGAGATAATTCATTGGGACGAAGGATAAGAAAACAATAATCTACATACCTGGAGCAAATTAAAAAAAATCTAAGTTCTTATAAGTAATATTACACAACATTTAGACATAATAATTCTGAATTGGAATATATTACGTATTACATAATTATGTAATGTATGCGTCGAAACTCAAAGCTCGTTACGGCTCACGTCAAAATTTATATTTTATTTCTAGGAGCTTGGACTTTAAAATCAAGCATTTAAGTAATTAGTGCCAACGTTTGAAGTTGACGTGTTTCGCCAACTCTTTGTGGTATAGCGAGTAAATAAGTTTTATTTAAAGTGGCTTAACACAAAATACAGCAGGCTATAACTAATTAAACAGCCATTTCTCATGGAACCCAATTTACGTAATATTTGCATTATATTTACCGTGTATTAACAGTCATTTCACAAGCGAAATGACTGATTAAATATAACGATAAAATATGTGACACGAGTACCAACAGTGGTAGCATTAAAGATGCTCCAATGTCCATACAGCGTTACAGTCACGCAATGGTAATCTAGTGGTTAGGATATTTCACCTGGCTACTTGGGATATCTGGGTTCAAAGTTTTACACGCACGTCTTTACGGAAAAATTTTGTTTTAAGAATAAATATCAATTGCATTAGCCGCGAAGGAAAACATCGCGAGGATATCTCCACGTCTTAAAGTTCTCCATGTTTTCCGAGGTCCATGGAATCTGACAACTTCCAATGGCCCAGTGCGGCAGACTTTAGACTTAATCTTCCTTATATTGGAAGTATACCTTTATCCAACAGTGAAACAATAGAAGACTTTTTGATAATACGTCACAAAATCTCACAAGTGTGACTGCAGATCGGGAGATTCGGGTTCAATTCCCGGGTCGGCCCCTCCAACTTTTTCTAATTTAGATTTTCTAGTAATGGCTCGGAGTCTAGATACGTGCCCGGTGTATGGCAATAAGCTCACCCTCTATTCCATAGTGGGACGTAAACGTAACTGGTGAAACGTGGGATTGTTATACATTCCTCTGCCTACCTCTTCGAGGATTACAGGCGTGATGTTACGATGTTACGTGTTACATCACAAAACCATCCCTAAAAGTAAGCACTTATTGGAAAATATTGGATACACTTTACCGGAATTCCGTAGCTGTAGTGATTAATTTCGCTGATGTATGCCGACGATTATACACGAGAGTCGATGTTGAAGCTTTAGAAAGTTCCGTTACGATGCAGTACCTCATACCATACTTTAGGTAACGGTAACACTGCTGTCGAGAAACGAGTTCCAACAACTGACGAATATGTTGCGAATTATAGAAAATTTTGAGCATGTTAGAGTTGGATGTCACTTGCTATAATAGTAAAGGATTTTGAAGAAACCTACACAACTTAGAATTCTCCATAATCTTCGCCAAGTCGTGATAAGTCTGCAACCCGCTCTTGACCAGCGTAGCCAGACTTAATCCATCTCACTCTGAGATAAGACGCCGCACATGATCAACAATGACAGAAGAAGCACATCATAACATCACATATCAAAACCCCATCATTCATCACCGCATCATTTCCCCCAAACAACAGTCATGATGACGTAGCTATGACATAAGTAAGCGCATTAACAAGACTAATGGCCGTCTTCAACAAAATAGAACATATATCCCGTTTGAGATTGCATATTTTCCATTAGCTGTAATGACAACCATTATCCTTGTTTCTTCCGTAACGCACGAGTAACGTTCTTGTTAATCCAATAAAGATTACATCGGTAGAATAACAAAATGGATACCACCAAAAAAGAATATAGAAATATTATTACGAATGCAATTAACTACGATCTCGTTATTTAAACAGCCTTTGTCTTCGCGCTCCTAATTTGAATATTTCATTCGTTATCATTACATTTATAAACGTAAACGTAACATCACGCCTGTTATCCTCAAAGAGGTATGCAGAGGAGTGTAGAACACAGCCACGTTTCACCAGTTACGTTTACTCCTACTAT
>DWTO01001988.1:0-14895 GCA_018244755.1 Jemadia pseudognetus
TTTCCTCTTTTGGCACAATGGATCTGCTGTTGGTAGCGTACCCAATATAGGCGCGTTAATATCACTTCCGTTTCCGACCTTCACAAACGACCATTCAACTTTCGAGTGCGGCCGCCGGCAATTCAGAAATTAAAAATGGAATAAACAGAGGGTGGAGAGCCCCGTGCCTAAACGCTTTGTGAATATGAAGTGTGATTGGAATACGGCTTGCTTTAACAGCTGTTTCTGGTATCATTTTCTTTGAATCACAGAATTCGTTTTTATAATATTCAATTAAAAATTGAATACATAAAGATTTTGATTATATACCATTATCTATCTACCTATCCTATTCCACACGTGAAAATAGTAAAACAGAAGAGGATCTGTTGAATTTCATGGAATACCATAAAATGTTATAGAAGATATTACGGTTTGAACCAGTTAAAACTACACAGATTCGTTAAATCGACCAATACGAATTCGTTATCGCCACGCTATTCGATATTAACAAATGAACGTCAATCTCTGTTATCGGTGGTCCGTTTGATCCGTTTACGTAACTCGACTCGATCGCAGTGAGCAGTAAGCGCGCCGCCGCTGCGGCTCGAGATAAACTCGTTTGATAGCACACGTCGGACGATGTGAAGCAGTAGCTGCGTTCGGTGCGTCTGTGGTTACGGCGCTACGGGCGCTGACTCACGCGGCGTCTGCGTTTTATGGTCACGACGTATTGCAGTGCGTTCACTTGCGAACCACTCAGTATTAACTATCATTGCAAATATAAACAATGACAAATCAGTTACCTACTGTCTAAGTCGCCTTACTTATTAATTTTCCTGTTACCTACTTCGTTTCTTTTTCTTCTCTTTCTAAAATTAGTTGACCTGTCGATCGTATGTGTAAAGATTTTATGTATTGTAGATAAGAAATTAGTGCGTATTGAACAAATTGAATAGTAGGAGGCTATAAATAACGAGATGACGTCACGAGCCCGGAGGTGGTGACGCTTTGATCGCTGAATCATTACGCAGATGCGTCATATCATTACAAACTAACTACATTTACGATTGAATCGGGCATGTCCAACTTTAAATGGACATTTCTGAAGCAAATCTCCACGCTGTCACGACCTATCACTCTACGACCCGATGCTGAATTTCCAAGTATAAACCGGCTTACCTGAGTGCCGAATGATTTATTGCAGCCTACAGCAGATAAGATGGAATAGGTATGTTGTGATGGCAAGACTGCGTGCGGGATACAGAACATTACTAAGGTACCATTATCTAATACATACATATACATAAATACATAATGTATTGGATAATAGCACTGACGGCCACTGACTCATCCGGTGCGCTCGTCACGCATCACGGTATTACGTATAGACTGTTTTTTCAAAACCGCAATTACGACACAAACTCCTAACAGACTCCATCATTTACTTATTGCGTGAAGTACGTATGTAGCTAATCCTCCACATTTTCACTATCCATTATTACACTTATCGTCTATTGTCCAACATTTAAACATTCAGTGGAATCTGTTTCGCTATAGTTCGCTTCAAAACTAGCTTGTAATCATTTCATGTATGGATAAAGAATCCCCTGAAGAATTGATAAATTAATCCCCTGAAGTGGACAATGTGACAAGGACAAAACACGACTGCAATAAGCAGTACAATTCCAATTGTTGGTTAGTGGATGTTATTATCACACGGGAACATTTTTGGAAGCATCCAATCGGATAAAAAAGATATAAAAGCTCCCAAGATATCTAATTTCTCTCTTTTGTTATCTTTCATTCTTATAAACTTATGTTATTTCTTTCGTACCTTGTACCTGCAAACCATGAGTGCATATGGAAGACATGGGAATATCTAAGTATTAAACATATAAAAAAACATCTCGATCCCCGATATTCATCAGCGCAAAATTCTGAAATGTTTATGTATTACAATATGGTTATAAGGATAAAATTGGCACATTAAATTTGCTCGAATAATATTTATTACATGACAGCATGTCCATATGAATATAAAACAGACCTCAACAATTGTTTTTGATCTTGTGTTTGCATTTTTGCTCGCTCTTCACGCAAAATTGATAAATAATCTTAATTTAACTACATGGTCATGCAGCATCCCTAAGAGGGAAGGAAGAAAGCGCAGAGTACCAATTATCTCTATCCTCCGTGACCTGGTGCGACTCTTCTACATTCATCGCTCTTTTTATATGTAACTCTAATTTTAAGACGACAATTTTGCATTTCCAAGGGAAGAAAGCGAAACTTCTGACAAAAATAGTCTTCAATAAATATAAAAAATAATAGGGCCATAGATATACAATTTTATTTTGAAACTTGAAATATATACGCGCATCTTTGCTTTTTTGCGCGCATTAAATAAATTCATTTTAAAAATGCCGTTAACCTTCCAAAACACTTCAGAACGCTTTTAATTTTCTTGAACTGTACACTCCTGTTTCAATGCATTACGAGAACAAACCGTAAACAACATCTTGAATACCCGCGGCGCACAATTTAATCTTTACTAACGCAAAACTGTGCTCTATACGAGCAGAGAGCTCTTTGGCTGGAGAGACGCTACTAGACCTTGTGGTTACAGAATAAAAAAACACGAAGCACTTCTAAAGCTTTCTTGCTCTGTGGCTATACGTGTAGGGAACGCGGCGAAGGTCGACAAACCCGTCAAGAGGCACTACCACATTTCCGTAATGCTCGTGGAACGGACGCGGACCGTCTTACTACCGCAAACAACTCTACACAACTTCCCTTTCACGCTGTTTACGTATCCAATCTTGCATCTTGGGATATAGCATTCAATCAACGGTACAGTTTTGACTTGAACAAAGATACACCAGAGTATGTGCGCTATTAACTAAGGGATAAAAATCGAAAACCTTTATTTACCCTTAAGAAGGATTTAAAGAGAGCGATATAATAAGGACAATACTTATGAAAATATTCACTTCCCCGATTATAGTCGCGTTAATTACAAGTACTGGACGCTCCAATTTAATTGTGTTTCGAATATCACAACAATTTGTTCCGCTAATTGGACCAATATGAATACTAAAATACTTAAAAGAAGTACAAAAAAAATTAATATCGAACGTAAATACTTCCTACCTTCTTACCTTACTTCCTACTTACGTTCCTAAGGTTTTTGAAGGTAATTTATATATGTACCCACTGCTTACCAATCATTCGTTCAGTTACTGTTATCGGTGGCTGAAAACATTTCCTTATGTTTTTTTTCTCCATTGTTTGTCAATGAAAACCTTGATTGCTTCTCGAAAGGTTATAAACCTTTATTCGTTCGACTCGTTTCAACGATAAAGGAAGTGATGAAAAATAAATTAATACAATGACATAGGTAGCATTGCTTCGATTCTGTATTGGACTTCCATAGTACTTACGTGTCCATACATTCTGACACTAGTGACCTCCTGTGCCGCTTAAAGACGTACTCTCCCAGCGTAGTGGTTCAAACCATCAAAACGCTATTATTAAATAGCCAACGAGCAGATTTACGAAACTACATGCCTGTACTCCGGTCTTGGGTAATTACATAATGGTATTATTACAACATTTTGTAATTGCAAAGCGATTGAGGTACGTTACTCGTATAATACCTACAGTGTTGTTATGTTCGTCTTTCATCTACAAATACCCATTCATACATTATACTACATATATGTATACCTACATTTTAAAATCTAACGAGCGCTATATGTATATTGTTAATAATATTTAAATTATATATTTAAGATTTATCATTGCTTGAGACCTCATAGTGATGGCAAAACGCAACGGGCGATGAATTCCGCGAATAGCGTTTACATTTCATTGACACTATGATAAATCTGTTTCAGAATGAGGCTTTTTTTATTAGAGTAGACGTGCTCTGACAAAAGATCAATGCACAAAACACACAAAAGATCTTACGCAACTCTCTCATGTGTTTTAAATTCGAAAAGTTTTCAGACTCTTACTTTTTTAACGCAAGAAACTTCACCGGAAGCTTCGATAACATGACACTATTGCAGCATGTGCAAGTCGCAATCAGTGATTAAATAAAAACCGAAAAGGGCTTACGGTCGTAGCACCTGCTCGATTATGGAGAGTGGATGCGAGTCGACAACTACACGTTTGCACCTGTCGTGATCTCGTTATATAAGCACTCATGATACATGCGACATCGCTATGTAGATATTTGTATGAAGTGTATACTTGACATAAAATCAAAAAAACCCCAAGTTTTTTAAATGTACAGTGCACCTTTGAATATATTGTAAAACTTAGACCCAGCTACGCCCGCTTGTCATATTCCGACTTTCACTAATTTTTTTTTATCGCAGTTTCAAATACACTTTCCATCTAATCGAAGTTCAAATCTCATAAGCTAAGCACCTAGACATGTTTTCTTCTTAAATTAAGTGTAAAGTTTCAGAATAATACACGATATTTTTGGAATACCTACATAAAAGCACCTTTTCATGTTAATGATTAAAATAAAGCTCGAAATTTCGACTGTGGTTTAAATGTATTGTACAAATCATAACGATCCGTCCAATTTTGAATATCAATAAAAAATATGTTTTATATGTGTAGTCATTAACTACCAATTATTATTTATTATGTTAATATGTAAAATTAGTGATATAACCGTAAAAACTGATAGGATGATGGGGCGTAAAGGAAACTGGTGAAACGTGGGAGTGTACTACACACTCCTCTGCCTACCTCTTCGAAAACTACAAGCGTAATGTTACGCAAAAAACCTTATCTTTATTAAAATAAAAATATTACTAGTTTCACTTTTCGTATCTCTAATGAACCCAGCAACAATCACTAACAAATACATGTACCTACAACATAATTTAGACACAGCTTTTATGAAATAAAATTGGTAAAAGAAAGTGAAGAGAAGAAATTGGCACTTGAATCAAACAGATCGTTCATTTCGTAAATTACATAAATGACAAAAAGGCGCTAAGCCATTTCGCTTATTCGTTACGCCTTGAACACTCGTCACCGTTGATCAACTGATTTATACTCGTAGTTTTATCGATTACATAACCACTGAGGCGAGCGTATAAAACCATAATTTTATAATAAATATTACTTATAAAAAAAATTATAATTATCTACTCTAGTCTGCGACGATAAAAACGTGTAAGACTCGATTATTTTAAATAATAATTTATGACTATTGTTATGTAATATTTTGAACGATGCAACGCAACTGTTACTGATAACATCAATAAATGAATATCAAATTCACTTCGCACCCGCATGGCAATGAAAGAATACACGATAATGTTTTAATAACTGTAAACTGAAATGTTATTGAATGAGTGTAATTGTTGGTTACTAAGGAGTTCTAGAGGCAAGATGCAGAGAAACATTGTACAAAATATATTGAGTCATATAAATAGTTTATTTACATCTTTAGTATGTAAAAATACATTCGAGGTGTTTTGTAAAATTACTCATAGTAAAATCACTCACAGTAAAATCCCTCAAACATTTTATATATGAATTCTTGTTTTACCATAATAAGCTGAAGTTTAATTTAAATTGTAAGTAGTTAAAAGTCTAGACTTTAGCTCAATTATAGTATAGTATAGATATAGTAGTAAGCCCACCCCTTATGCCATGGAATTTATAATATAACGGATGAAACATTGCTATACAGTCCTCTCTCTGCTCTTATATGGAACATCAGGCGTCATATTATATCATGAGTTACTACATGTTCAAAAAGGTGAAACCATATTACCTTAACACATCGCCCTTTGATATTAGAGTTACATACATATTACTGCATATTTGAAATTATGTTAGCGACTGCATTGGTCGGTGGAGGTGAGCACAGAAATGAGCACGTGGGTGAAATTTAAACGAGTTGTGAAAGGATCATTGTCACTTTCATCGCCCAAAGCGATGCTGCGGGCCTGAAGCTTGTCACGTTTTCACATCAACACTTATCATTACCCATAATAACATAGAAAATAGAAATGTCAGAGGAATACTTTCAATATTTAGAAATTGTATCTATGTATGTACATATGTATTTCAATCGTTAATGGACCTGCTACAAAAATAAAACGTATTTTCGTAACAAGAATTTTGCTGTAATAGAAACGTCAAAATTACAGACATTAATGTAAAATAACAAAACGTAGGTACTATATGACGCCTAACACTAATATTATATACTCGTATGTATACATACAAAAGTATTCACAGGTAAGTAACATTTATTTGTTTATAACTTACCCTTTGTTGTGGACCAATAAACTGACACAACAAAGCGCGAACTTAACGCCCAAGTTGTACAGCAAACTTCACGTGAGAGAAGCAACACAATGGGCCAGGGTCATGACCATATAATTTTCCATAGTCTATTACCACGCTACTTCTTCCGGCTGTCAGCTCCCTGCTCAACGTGTCATAGTTTTGTGTAAAGTATTGTCGTTGAATCAGACCAATACATTAGAAAATGTTTCCCGACAATTCCCCAGGGGCGTGATTTCTTCGAAACCAAATTTGCACTGCAAATCAAGCAATATATTTTTCATAATGATAGGGCCCATGCTCTTCAACTTAAAGTTAATATAATAATCTGAGATCAATGAATTTATTAAAGAAAATCTTTATAAAAATCATATTACACCGTAAATGATTATTTAAATAATAAACATGTTCGGTGTCATTCTAATATAATATAATAATAAGTTCCTAATGTAAATATGCACAACTATGGAGTTTTTTTCGCTGTTTTTCCTCCATAGAGAGGCATTTTCCGAGCCGGTGGTAGTTTTATTTTGACGTACAAGAAGTATTCTAAGGAACCAATTTTGAATAAATGTCACCTGAGTAAAAGTTATTGCCTCTGTAGTTTCATGCGTACACAATTCTCGCAACAAAAACACAATCCAAGGACTTAAGCTACAAGCTTTGCAATCTAATTGTAAGTGGTCCGTGAAAACGGCGTGGCCCTTCCAATGAGCGCAAAACTGATTTATAGGGCCGTGGGTGTTACAGTTCTATCGGATTCGAACTAGTGAAAGCCGTCTCATGAATAGGTAATGTACCGCTGCCCACCGCCTTAACCTACTGCTTCCGCTGCAGTGACCCAATTTCGCAACCAGTCCACACTCGTGGGCACTGCGTTCGTTTGCGGACCGAAGCCGCATTGGGATGCGATTAAAGAATCCACTTAATTATTAACTAACATTGATCCGTTCGTAGTTTCATATCAAGTTAAATTATAGACAAAGAGTCCTAATGAACTGTGCTTAAAATGGGCAATTTGAAAGAGTATGGTAATTTAAAAGCGGTAAACGGATTGACAGTAATTTAACAATAATAATATCTTGGGAAATCTCCATACACGGCCATCTAACCGTCAACAGAGCTTGTGAAATGGTAACCAGACGGCTCATAAACCATATACCTACATATAAGTATGTATATTTGAATATATATTGTTTTACACTCAGAGAACAAATATGTATGCGCTTGTGCTCATCACACAAATATTTGTTATGCGTGGGAATCGAACCCATAAACCCCGGCGCAACAGTCAAGTTCACTGTCCACTGCAACAACGGGCCCGTTTATAAATCGTGTGGTGATGTGACGGGTTAATGATGTGTCTAATTAGTTTCATACATATATAATGTAACCACTTTATTACACGTGTAACGGTAAAATTATAGAAACAATTGTCATATTAACGCACCTTTTATGTGCTACAACAATTCGTAATAACCGTATTCAGTTATTACATATTACGTACTGAGCGGTTTAGATGCGTCATTTATATGTTATATTACGTACCTTGTGACATGTTAATCTTTTGTAACATTACAACAGCGCTTCAGCGTACTGATGTTTCGTATAGATACCGTTGTTTAAGTCGAATATGCGTTCATTTTTATATACATATATGAAGAAGATTTTACTATTTACCGGATTATTACCCATATGTTTTTACGGACCTATACATAATCTTTTAAATTTACACATACGGGAGTAATCTTGATGAAATACCGATTTTTTCCCGTTTATTATTTCGGGAGAGTACTAATTTCAAACCAATCTGAAGTCCTTCTTCAAGACAGTCGTGAGAATATGCCGAAAAATCTTACATGTATTAAGCCCGACATAATTTAATTGTGTTTATAGCTACACACAAAACGTTTCGTAGCAATATACTCGTATATAAGATAAAAGAAAACAAGGAATTACATGTGTATGTGAGTCAACGTGCATAGTCCTCGCCGTCAGGATCGACAAACGAAGAGGAAAAAGGGTCATCGAACTTTGTCCATCTCGCAAAAGGAGCAAAGGACGTCCACTGTAGATTTTGCCCATGAAAGACAACGAGAAACAGCTGAATTTTGAAGACCAATGGCTATTCCAATGGGAGATACATAGCCTCATCCTCATAAAATATTTTCATTCAGGCGAACTCTGGTGTACTACAAAACTCGTACACATAGAAAGCAAACATACGTGTTTCATGTCAGTTATTTACACGAAAATACCACCCTTTTGTGAGTGGAATGTGTGTTCTTGACATAGTATTTATTATAGATCAAATTATTATCGCCGCTTTTATAGACTCAGTAAAACAAAAATGGAAATGTAACCTGCAAGTTGCACCACGTCGAAGCGGCACCGCACCTACTCGCTCAGAACGCGTGGGTGGGCTCGAGTTTGAACACAAAGAAAACTTATATTTTACGCATGTAAATGAAAACTTATATTTTAGGTACCTATATAAATAACATATAGTTTTTGAATTCACAAGGAGGTAAGGGAATAGTTGTCAGGATAAAGGCAGTGATATTTAAAAAACATCGAGTCAAGAACCATTTACATTATCTGATGTGAAAATAAACTGACGCGACATTAAACTACGTATTAACTTAATCCTCTTTTTTTATTTAAAGACCTTCTTCATGAGCGCATGCCACGCAGTTTTCTGACAGAATGAGAAGGCCTAGGTTCAGTTGTTAGGAAACCGACAATGTTTTATTCGCCTTTACACCTATTGATATAAAATTAATAAGGTTAAAGCTACTAAATTCTACTTGATGTGCAATACCAGGTAGATAATTTAAGGCGTAACAATGGTAAAGCGGTCCATTTGTATTGCACGTGCGACGTCACTGCGGACGTCCGTCAATCAATGATATGAGAAATTATAACTAAAACATCTTTGAAATATTTCAAAGCCGTACTACTAACGATAAGCGTGGTTCATGAATTATTTATACCATTGTACAACTGTGTCTGTTCCGACGTATAACTACGTCCGCCTTGTAAGACGTTACGACTACCAAAAGGAAACACGCCTAAGGGTACCTTCAGACACGTTTGGCTAGGATTCCACGTCTTTCAATATTCGATCAACCTGGGCTGTATTAAAGTCTATATACATTTTTTGATCGTTTAACTATTGGATACTGGTCGTCATACAGAATAACAAAGATTACAGACCCAGATCGTCATACTGATAAGTACAGATTAGTAAACTTTATATATACCGGTAAATATGATGGTGAATCATTAAATGAGGCAACTTCCGCATTATATCCTCCATGACCCGTGCAGTAATTCTTAATTGTATAATATGAATGTATGGAGACACTCTTATATTTGTTTATCAATATTACCCTAACAGGAAATGATAAGCTATAAGGGGCCCATTGAATATAATGAAGGAACTAATGAATTGGAATTTATTTATAATTCAATGATCAAAAATATTACTTTGTATAATATGTGAATTTGGAAACTTATTAACATAAATCATATTGATGACTACAATATAAAAATTACTATCGTACAGCTATGAAGACGTCTCTGTTCGTAAAAATAAACGGTGAACTTCAAAAGTATTATTTTTTTAGTATAACAAAAAACGTGCAACCTTTGTTACCCGACCCAGGACCTATTACAGGAGGCGTACAGAGGCGTACATCCAGCAGTGGACATAGAAAAGCTGATGGATGATGACGGTTACAATAGAAATGGCCTGACTCAGGGTGCCCACCAAAGCATGGAAACGGTCGTGAACATTCACCTCCAGCTGCAATAGCAAGCCACACCCGATGTTGTTTAACTGTACAGATCGCTTGCAATCTGCAACTGCATCATTGCTACGAGCGCTTATATTTTCAGTTAAACTAGTGAAATAAAATGAATAAAACAAGCACAACAACATACATACACATATGATTTTGCCAAGAAAACACATCAACAAATTTCATCAAAACATTATGAATTGCTTTGTCCTCCCTTCTCTGGAAATAAATTATGCAAACATATATGTGTCATTTCCATCCTATTGAAATTAAATCTGACCTATTTGGCACTTGATGCTGTCTACCTAACCGGTCAAAGACCTTGGTAAAAATCCTTGGACCCCATTATAATCCATTATAATTTTTACCACACAATAAACACCTTCGGGCACAAAAATTCTTTAGTGCTCGACCCAGAAATCAAACCCATGACCTCCTGATCGGCAGTCTCACTTGCAACAAACACAACTGACGTGACAGTCGATACGAGTCAAGTCGAGTCGAGGTATGTATACAAATAAATTATAAATAGTTATATGAAAAACTTATTGAGTCCTGATACTTTATAACACCTTGCTGAAATTTCAATGGTAAAATAGATTTTTGAATACTGTGTAATATTATAAATATATATGAGTATACTAGTATATAATAAAAAATGATACTTGTATTTTGAAGTTTATAATTTGCTATACCAAGAACTGTTCATGTTCAAATCTTATCTAAATTCTAACTAATTAATCTATCAGTACACAATTGTACTTTAGTAATCACTCTTCCATTACACTAATCTGAAAATGTTTTTCATTACTAATGATTTCTTGTATTTACTGATGATGGGTTCATTTAGACAAGCAACAATCTATTGTGATGTATAAGGTATGCAATTATTTATTAGTCAATACATCAAGTAATGATGTTTTCCAATAACTGATGTATGAACATCTACACATTTCTATTGAAACTTAATAATCTCGACATGTTTTGACTACCTTTGAGTGGAGAATGTTCTTCGTAAAATGCTGGCCTAAAATATATTCTTCCATTGTGATGCAATATGATGGTGATATACCTTAATGTACATCAGACAAAACTTCACGATCATCAAGATCTAACAATATGTTTAACATACATACATACATATCCTCACGCCAAGTCCCTTGCGGGGTAGGCAGAGAGCACAGAGTGCCAAATATCTCAATCCTTACCCACCTGTCATGCCTCTTCCACATTCGATATGTTTAACTTTTCATAATAGTCGTGAATTTTACTATGAAGTATATGTAACTATTAAAAATGTAACCAATTATTTGATTATTACATACCTTTTAAATAACTGTTAATTTCATTACATTTCAATGCTTTAAGGAAACACCAGAAATGACAATGAAAAAACATGTACTTGACAAAGAACAAAAATAAATTCTTCATTTTTATTTCATAAACTGTAAGCAACTAAAATATTACGGAACACAAGTGCAGTACATTAGTTTAGCAATGATACTGAGCTTTTAATCAAGTGGTCTCAGTGTTAATTCTGTAACTGAGCACATTTTGATGTTGTCTGCTTAAATTTTAGCCAATCTCACCACTATTTGATCTCATATCCATGCCTGACATTGAAATCACAAACAGATTGTTTTTTATTTATTTTCAGGCTATTTTAATTTATTACAATGTAATAACATACATCAACTGATATTATTATTAGCCTAATCTTTGTGCTTTTATCATCATTTACCCTTTAATCATTTCTCTGTTGGATATAGATCTCTCTTAGACTATGAAAGGTTGGGTACGTTTTTAATTACTTTTAATAGTATGTTACTTATATTTTAAATTATATTATAAGTTTGTAGTTTAATTATAAAAAACATGATTGTATAAAAAGCGATACTTCGTTATACTGTGTACTACCATAAATATTATTATTTTTTATGTGATGTTATGACTGCATCTTAGCAATAAAATTTCGAGTATACGTTTCTCATTAGAATCAAAATAGTTTATAGGAATGCATTATGAAATAATATATAAACATAAAAACATTCACTAAGTAGTAAAATAATAACTTTACTTACCGATTATAAACAGGGTGCTGCCAAGAAGGCAAAGAACCAGTCTTACACAGAGTGCCCGGTTCAGACTACTTGTCACACGCCGTGAGAAGTAGCTGATAGGACAATTCCATCGCTGATCATTCGGTTGCTGCTCATATGTCACTGTCGTGGGCTGATATACTGCACTCGTCGGCATTTTGAACGATTTACTGTATTAAACTGTAAACCTCGGAATAGTTTAATCACTATGCACTTCACAATACAAAACCACTTTTACGCAGATTAACAACATGAACAACTATTTGAAATGAAAATAGATGAAAGAGAAATTCGAGAACATTAATTGAGAATGTTTAATCGACAAATACATTAATATCTTTCATTTGTATCTTTAGATACTTCAACAACGAAAATTACTAACAGTAGACGCGCGTGTGATCTGCAACACTGAGCCAATCAGACGAATAGCACAGTGCATACAGCAGTATACAGCAAACAACTTTGTTCCATTCCGCAGATAAAATAACAAGCCATAATACAAAGAATTGTCTATGGCATTAACTTCAAACCATAGACATAATGAAACTTACAATGACTAACAATAAGATTTATACTCTTATACACATTATTAAACTTTTAATGGCATGTGTTTATATCGATTTACTATTATACTTTTTTTGGACTATTTTTAAACAACAAATTGTCAAAAAGAGTGTGAAGAAGAGAATGATGAATGTGGAGGAGGCGCGGCAGGTATGTAAGGATAGAGCTATTTGGCACTCGGTGCTCTCTGTCTACCCCGCAAGGGACCTGGCGTGAGATATGTATGTATATTCTTAAATCTTCACGCCTCAATTGCCTCTGCCTCAAGGACAAAGGAGTGAAGTGTACTTTCTCGTTCTTCACGTCCTTCGTCTTCGCCAAGCTCTTCGGGGATTACAAGCGCAGGGTTATGGATTTTTTTAAATCAATTTAAATTAACTTACCAAGAGACCTGTTGTACAAAATTAAATTAATTAATATTAACTGGTAATCCAAGAACAGTTGTAATGTATTTAATTAACAGTCCTATTCTGATAAATCTACTTGGATGGTGGAGACCCTGACGACTGTGGACACATTCATTTCCTACCCTCTTTAAATATGTAATACACTTCTTCACTTCACTTCTTTTACTTTACCCCTAAACACCACACGTTGAAGTAAAAGTTTGTTTTTAATTCTATCGAAATAGAAAATGGCCTTTGTCATTTAACAGTTAACTCTCGGTTACTTATCTTTACTGTAGACACAAGGTAGAGAGTTCATTTCCCACTCAAAATAAATATAAAATGTTTTGGGGCGTCAAAACACATGGAGGTCCGACCCTTAAATAGGCAAAGGTGAAGCAATTATAATTATAATAATATTTACCTAATATACATTAATACTTACACAATTATAAATACATACCTATAATGTAAAATAGAGTACGTACTTTTTTCTTATATTTTTACACTTGGTAATTACAGAATAAATCGTTGTTCCAATAACAAAAACATTTATCCCAAGCCGGAATCGAACCTACAACCAGTAGTACAGAATCAAAATTGTTAACCAATAAGTCGACTGGCTAGACTTACAAGGCTTACGATCATATAAGCAGTAAATACTATGTCGCTTGTTGTACAGAAACCCACATATGTGTGTATGTATGTAGAGAAGCGGATGCCCCCGCCGCAGAGATTAGAGGCGAAAAAAATTTAAATACACGTTTGTGCCTCGTCACCACATCCTGTCAGTCCTCGCGACTTGTGACATGTTCTGGCCATGTCTCTTACCCGCCAAGAGCTTTGTACCTTAACAACCATGAAAACAACCATTGATGATTAAATACAGTAATACAACCAAACAATATAAAATAAAATAATAATTTTATGATCACACTGCAGCCGAACTATCAAAAAGGCGAAATGTATATACATATTTTTATTTGTAAATCTTAACACAAATCGTTGATATTAAGAACACAATCGCTTGGATAATTCAACTGTGACGTGTACTTAAATTTAAGCAAGTTATCAAATCAAATTTAAATGATGAAAATCACTTTACGTAATTTAAAAAGTCCTGCATTAGTTATCCGCAAGAGATAGATATTTATAAATGTTTGTTTTCAATTTTAACGATAACCTTTTTGTATAAAATACGATGTGAATGACGAATATATTCCTAAGCCGCGACATCCACGTTTCCTTGTCGCACAACATTAATATTCATAAATCGACGCGTACAGACGCACTCATAAATAAATTATAAATACATAAAAAACGTCGGACCACCCCAAAAGTTGCATTTTATTCATGCTTTAAGGGAACAAAAAAATATAGTTACGGTTGAAACTTCAAAATTTTTGTAAATGCTATTTTAAAAAATTTATGAATTAAGTATTTCATAAATATATTTAAGCAAATAAGTGGTAAATTCATTTTCTTTTCTATTGCGCTAGTTTTAGTGACGCGATCGGGAGCTTACAGTTATACACGCACTACGAATCTGTTCCAACGTATAGATGGAACAGATTCGTAGTGCTCTCGCTCGTAATCTAAAGATTGTAACAAAATCTACACATATCGTACATCTTTATGACATGTTCAGTCTAAAGATTTGCAACTGGCAACGAAGCTGACTACAGCCCGGACCCACGACCTTTTGAAAGGTAACCTGAAAGGTAACATTTTAAAGGT
>DWTO01001989.1:0-14894 GCA_018244755.1 Jemadia pseudognetus
CGGCGACAAATCCGAGGAGGTCCAGGACCTACTGTTGCTGGATGTGACCCCGCTGTCGCTCGGTATCGAAACTGCCGGTGGAGTCATGACCACTCTTATCAAGCGCAACACTACAATTCCTACCAAGCAAACTCAGACCTTCACTACTTACTCTGATAACCAACCTGGAGTGCTCATTCAAGTTTTTGAGGGTGAGCGCGCTATGACCAAGGACAATAATCTCCTCGGAAAATTCGAACTAACTGGAATCCCTCCTGCACCCCGTGGTGTCCCTCAGATCGAGGTGACTTTCGACATCGATGCTAATGGTATCTTAAATGTATCTGCTGTTGAAAAGTCCACTAATAAAGAGAACAAGATCACCATCACCAACGACAAGGGTCGCTTGTCCAAGGAGGAGATTGAGAGGATGGTTAATGAGGCTGAGAAATACAGGAATGAGGATGAGAAGCAGAAGGAGACCATCCAATCTAAGAACGCGCTGGAGTCTTACTGTTTCAACATGAAGTCTACTATGGAAGATGAGAAGCTGAAGGACAAGATCACAGATTCCGACAAGCAGATCATTCTGGACAAATGCAATGATACCATCAAGTGGTTAGACTCAAACCAGTTAGCCGACAAAGAGGAGTACGAGCATAAGCAGAAGGAGCTGGAGGGCATCTGCAACCCGATCATCACGAAGCTGTATCAGGGCGCAGGCGGTGCTCCTGGCGGTATGCCTGGCGGCATGCCCGGTTTCCCCGGCGGAGCCCCACCCGGTGCTGGCGGTGCAGCCCCCGGCGCTGGTGGAGCCGGCCCCACCATTGAGGAGGTCGATTAAACCAACATTCCACAGCTTTCCACTTGATTATATCGGTGTTGAAATGTCTCTCAATTTAATCCAAATATAATAATTTAACTTCATTATTTGTTTCATTGTATGGTAGTACATCTCTCTACAATATACATATACATTCGAATGTAAAGTATACCAAGCAATTAATCATCCATAAGAAATTGTTTTTGTGACATGAGAAAATTAACCATAAATACAACAAAAGCTTCAAAGTAACTATCTTGTCTAGTTTTAACATTAGTCATTTGTAAAGTACTTATACAGAATCATACACAGCCGCTTTAGTGTAGTTGAAAGGAACATAATACGCAAAGCACGATGACCTATGTACCATTTACGCTTCCCGTATCATTACAAAAACTATTATGAATGGCCATTCACCTACAGTAACGTTACACACCTACACGTAGTTTTAAGGTATGATTCATAGGTACTCAATGCGTAGTGCACGCAGTCATTACGATCGTTCTCATGATAGTAGTTTGATACTTGCCCTTAAATAAATTATCTATGTACAGTTAAATTTTTTTAGTATATTACTAAAGTTCTAGGCAAGTGATCAATAGTTTTAACGACTGCTCGGTGATTGCGATAATAAGTATCATAATTTATGTGGGTATGGTCAATATGGTATAATGTATCAAGACTGTATTCTAACATTTGTTACTGTAATTGTGAAGCTGGTTCGTGACAAAAATGAGAGACATATGCATTGACCTTATGTTTCGTTTTCTCGCATTTAGAATGAAAATCAAAAACCTCTGATAGAGGTTTGCGTGATTTATCGAAATCATAATGAAAATGAAATGGTTCTGAAGTTGCTAGTTTCTGTCCATGTCTACTTCTACGGTGGTCTCGGTTTAAGCGCCGATGTCCGTATAGCTAGAATAAAAGCAGTAATTTGTCTGTGTAGTGTTCGTTCGCCCATTTATATTTTTAAGTAGGTATAATATAATCTGTGCTCCCGACTGCACAGGTAGCTAAGAACTATTTGTGTAGTATACAAATTACATAATGAAAAATAAACTTTACCTTCGTTCTATTTATAAATGAAATAAACGACGCTCTAGACAGAATTCTCAACGAAAATATCGCCTTGGTCCGGTGGATCAATATTAAATTAGCTTGTCTCTACCTAGGTTTTATAACATTATTTCTCACATCCTATGCCGGAACTTTTACACACATGTAATTTTATCTTGAACGATTGCCGTATATAGTAAAAGTTTTATCCGAACAACTGTGTAATAATATCATGTTGTACTGAAGTAAGACGATGTCCATGTATGGTGTCAAAGCAAGGTCTCGTCCTATTTGGAATGCAATGGCTGTTAGCGTTTTTAATTACCTCTCGCTATTATGCCTACACTACAAATACTTTTGCTGCAATTAGATACAACTCGTTCTAACACGCTATAATAATGATTACGAAGAATAAAAAAATTAAAAACTTAAGACAGTGACATAAGTCTTAGTAGTATAGTAATTTAAAATACAATTACATGTTACGTTACATATACATGTGTATTAAGAGACGAGAACTTAAATATATTTAAAGTATGTTTATTAAATATACTCCTACATAATTCGTGAACTTTATTTTATAGAAAAAAGGTAATGTATAATAGGTAGATGTGTATAAATGCTTTCAACATATACTTACATTTAGAATATTACCATAATTTTCTTGTGCTCAAGATCATCGTCGTCTCGACTCATTTTAACATTATATCTATAAAAATAAAATGATAGAGATTTGCCTTATGCACCTCGCTGATGGTATTGATAATATATTAGCTTCAAACAGTGAAACGAATAACAATGTTTACAAAGAAATTTTCTAAGCAAAGTACATATATTTTTGCTTCAAATTTTTTGATGATTTACCCTCTGCATATAAAATACATTGTTAACGTAATAAGCAACGCAAACGAAATCTCGTGTATCAGCTAGGTAATAAAAGTAACCGTGACCTTGTCACACAGTGGAACGATAAAAGGGTGTAAAATATAAAATAAAAAAGGCAATAAAACTAGTCACATTACACCATAATGAATTATATTATAATGACTATTTGTTAAAAATATTTTATCCATTGCTAATATTTCATGGTAAGTGATATATCATTTGCTCAATCTTTACTTCTACCAATCTTTGAATATGCTGATGTGCGCTATATCGACAACATCGGAGAGCAATTAAATAAGTTTCAACAACTTGAACATCTATGTAAACGTTTAATATCTGTCCTGCTAAAATATCATCATTTCTTTGAGTGTGGAATGTAACTCAAATGGCTCCCCATCCGACTGCGCCTGAACGCTCACATTCTATCCTGTCCCTACTTCGTGTTGTTCTATCCGCCCTCTCTTGCATATTTGGAGCAACGTTTCAGTTTCTTCTATTCCATACAAGAGCGAACCATTCGCTCTCTTCATTGTCTAAAACTTTGACTTGGTTCTCTCTTTGACTCTCTTTCTCCTTATATGTTTATTGTTTTATTGTTATAGTTTTATATATAATTTGATATTTTATTCTTACTATCTTCTATTTTTTTGGCTATTAATACTTTTATGTGCAATTTGTTTTTATTCTACTTTATAGGTTATCCGGTTGTCTGCAAGACATTGCTGATTAGCAATAACTTCGCCAAATTTGTAATCATGTACTTGTTTGTTTTCTTTATGACATACAATAAAGTGTATTATTAAATTAGTTACTCTTTGAAGATATTGCTAGTGTTTGATCGGTGAAAGGGCTGCAGGAATAAGTTACTATTTGTTCTATTTAAAATTGATCCTGCGGACTAATCTGGCGGCCTCTAGAAGTTTGGATAGATCTCGTGTAGTAGTATTTTTATAAGTCCATAATAAAGCACAGGTATAATATCGCAGAATAGAGGTAATGTGTTCTTATTTCGAATTTGAGTATTTCCTCGTTCGTAAAACTAAAACGGACGGCGGTCGCGTATTTAATTTCCACCTACGCATATTTATTTCTGAATGTTTAATTTAGTACAACGTTTTATAAATAGACTGTATAATAACGTTGCTACAGCTGTTATGGGCATCGCGGTCTCGCACGCTTTTATCTCGCTATCTATTCCTAAGGTTCGTGTGCAAAGTAAATACGTAATAGGTATTGAATTTTTCTATTAATATTATATCTTTAGTTCCCAGTTTACAATTACATGAAATGTTTGTTTGTGTCCGAATAGATTGTAGTCTTTGTATTTATTTATACTTTTACTGTATCAGAACCACCGACATATTGACCACAAGATAATTTGTGTGACGGTTAAAAATGTAACAAAGCTGATAACGCTATATGTAAGTAGATAACTGTACGGGTAGTGCTCCGCTGTAGCGGGTGCAACACGCGTTACATGATACCCTCGTATTAAGTTACTTATATTATAAGCCTATTAATGAGAATGTCAATACAATTATAGGTAATATATTGCTTAGATTATTATATGCATATCATCTCACGCTCAGTTCTATTACGATTCGTTATAATGTTGGTACAACAGAGAAATATTTAATTACGAGCTGTTGTTTGCGACTTTGTTCGCATGAATTTCGGGATTTAAGTTATCCCAGATATTATATGGGTCTGGACGCATTTGACCGTCTACGCTGGCCTAAGCTAAAGCTCTTTTAATAGGCTTGGCCGTATACAGGTGAGCTCAATGCTCATTGGAAATTATCATAAAATTATTAATTTTTAACATTGTGGCCATATAAACATTTAATACTCATTGTTTTACAGTTTGTAACCAAAGTTTCAGGGAAATCAATTGAACGGTATGTTTTATTCCAATAAAGGTTAGACGATATTCTTTAAAAGAACATAGCATAACATATTTATATGTCAGTAGATTTTGTTAAAGTTGGCCTCCTAGCGCACTCTAGGTTGCGTTTATCAAAACATATGTATTTAGACAGGTCTGTCAATCGAAGAGCAGCAAAACATTGATCTGTATTATATATGTATATGGATAGCTCATTCCGAGGTTCGTTATTGAATTGAATACCAATCGAATAATTATCAGCGCCTCTAGTCACTGAGGAAGGAACTAAAGCGTATCGTTAGTATCGTTACCGTACCGTATCTATTAATTTAGTTCATTCCTCAGTCTAGAAAAGCGCTGACTGCGTACAGTTCTATATTTCAAGTTGTTTTCTCATGAGTACCAGCTAAATTTAGTTTTAAAATTCTGTAAATATGTTTACAAAAGTGGATCATCACTTCCATTTGTATACATTAATTTTTAAAGGAAAACATTTTAATTGGATGGCCTAATTTTCCTTTCTAAGCGGATTGTGTTAAAAGTATTAATATCGTATATAATTAGAAAATAACACATAAAGGAAACAAGAACTAATATCGTTTACTTTATTGGCGTTCAACACAACATAATCGACGTCCAAATCAAGTTATTCGTAATTTTGTGCTATACAAAACAACGTACAATTTAAACATTCATTATGTATCTAAGTACTCTTAACGTTATCATCACGATTATATTATAACATACAAATGGCGTCTGGACGTGTCGTGTTTCGTGACGAGTACCTATTCATGATTGTAACAGCATTATTGAAGCATAATTCTATCTTAGTAGGGATTGGACAAATATGCATTTTGCCTTTTTGGGGAAACCTTAGTGAATGATAATTATATCAAAAGAATATAATGAAACACTGTATGAGCTATAAAATGAATTACTTTCAACAACCATTGCAAGCTATATATCCATCAGTTAAGATTTAGGTTACAAACTAGCTCAAACACCTGAGTTTTTGCTTATTTTAGAGTAGAATTATGTCGCGTTGTTCATTAAGGCTTAAGGCATTTACGTAAAAAGTAACTACAAAACTACAAATTATGTCGATATATTTATAGGTACATAATAAGTGCATGTAGAATATACTCGTATAAAACTATATAATTCACATATGGTAACTATTATCATACGATATCTCAATTTCACATAAGAAAAACTTAACATCACGTCTGTAATCCCCGAAGAGGTAGGCAGGGGAGTGCAGTACAATCCCAATTTGACATAATTTATTTCAATGCGGTTCTGCTATCTGGTGACAGCAAACCATATAACACTTCTTTGAAAATTAATGCCAAATATATAAAAAAACTGTAATGAACACACGTAAACGATATGTTCCTTAACATCCATTTGATATGTGAATGTGAACTACCTTTAACTAAGGTATTTGTTATGACAAAATTTTCGGTCCAAAAATTGATCTAAGTCCAAATGTATTTTATAATATATATAAAATATGGAGATAAAGTTAGTTTGTTGATGTACAAAGTGTACATGTACAAAGCTAAGTGAAACGGGGAGCCACCACACATCTTACGTTTGATATCTCTTCAAAGATTTTAAATTTTACCATTATCTCTGCGTATAACACAAATACAAGACACGACACGCCTGACGCTCTCCTATTTTACACTAGTTCTAACTTTTCATTGCATGTTGTGTCCTGCGAGAAAAAAGCGGATTGTATTGCCAACCTTACAAACAAATATACAAGTTTGACGAGCGGCCATATTGTTTAAATCTCTTCAATTTTAAATGTGAACATCTCAAGACTTAAAACAAAATAATAATAACGTTGAAAAGTTAGAGCTACATGTATTTAAACAACGAATACAATTAACAATTCAGCAAGCGGCCATTACATCTTATCTATAGTTGAGCGTTCCGATTTTAAATTAAGCTATCATTACCTAAGAGAATAGAAGATTTCAACGATTTCTTAGAAGGAATTTTCTAGAATTATCTGCTTACGTTTTATAAGGAAGAATAGAAGTAATGGTTACGTTACAACATTTTTTGTCTAAGAATTATTGTAATTAGAGCCTATAATATAATTTTTTACACAAGAACCTTTTTCTAATATTACGATTAATATGGACAAGTGTTAAACGAATCACTCAACTACAGACACTAATGTGGTATAGTTATGTTATATATTTATTTATTTATTATTTACATTACAAATACAAAACTGTTTACGAAACATCGCGATCGCTTTCTTTCATTTGTCAAATTCATGCATTTACCATTCCTTTATAAATATATTTTTATAAAAAAATTTCATACATCAGTAATGGAATGCATGATTTCGATATACCATCTAAGTACTACTTACATTGATTTTCATCAATAAGGCAGGCGGGAGCTCGTTCATACAACACCTCATACCATCTAAATATTAATTAGCTACGACATAATTCCTTAGAACGAAACGATTTGGGTACATTCATATTCGTATCGGAGACTTATTGATAAAGTATACACTAGGGACAACACATCTGACCATTTAATTTCAAACCTGATAAACAATAAATTATATTTCTAAATACATATTTATGTACATAACTTTGCACATAAGCACAGTATAAGTGCTTCTTGTAATCAGACACATTGTTCGTGAACGGGAATCAAACCCACAATCCTTGGTGAAGCAATCAGGTTCACTGGACCAATGGCAGCTGACAATAATCGGAACAATAATTGTGACCGTATGCTTAAAAAGTATGTATTATGAATAATAATAAACAATAATAAACGCTAACGGTGAAATGGGTAAATTACGTTAAATGTTATGCAGATTTAAATTATTTTGTAATTATCACATAGGAAACAAACTAAAATAACATAACTGGAGGCATTTTAAGCAATCCTAGTCATTTCTACGAAACATGCCCTTACATTTTAATATAAAAATTACTTCGGACTTTGGTCACTTGTGGCATTACTACTGCTCGTATTATACGCATGACACAATGCCATATTTAATGTATTCAAATTCAATTCAAAATATTTCTGTCGTTTGTATTAAAATTAGCCATTTGGACAGTTCGTAAATAATTACCGTTTGAATACATCAATTCTTTGTAACATTATACACCTACATGTATTATTTAACAATATACATGCATATTATAACATCGAATAAAATTGTTTAACTCAGTTTGTAATACAGATCAAATATTTCGTACAGATTAAGCAATTGAAAGCATTTTTATTATAGTAATATTTTAAAATTCCGTATATAATTCGTATTGAACCTTTTCAAATATGAACTGTACATTTAACTTACTTTTATTATATCGCCTAAATCTTCTAGTTACGTTTATTAGCAAAGATCATTATGGTAACAGAATTACACTTTGGTGAGTATTTTGGTTCTTGGTGATATAACGTTTTTCTGGTTCGTTTCGGTGGAGTTTGGCTCAGATCGGCTCGTTTTAATTTACGGTTCGCAGGCCTTAAAACTAGTAGCCAACCTGAGTTTTATAAAAATCGCAATGGTAATTTAATCCGGTTAATTTTGTTTAAATAACTTGTAACTACTGTTTTGTATTATGTATTATTGTATGCTATAGTATCCGTAATTCTTTAAAGTTGTATAGAACTGTAAGTCCACATGTCGGTCAGTATTATCGATTTTTTTCGTTTCTTTTTTATTCTATTTATGTATTTAAATACGAGTATTCACTGAAATTTAAAAAACCTATTTTGTACATGGACACATGGTCATTGTCAATTTAATATTTGTGTGAAGTACATAGATCTAATATATTAAATTTTATAAATATTTTCGTAAATTTCACAATTAAAATTAATTAACTTGAATATTTGCTTGGACTCTCAAAATCAAACAATAACATTTATAAAAATAACACCTGGAATATTTATAATTTGTAAAAAATATTTATTCTGTCTCCAATCAAAAGTACAAAAAATATAATGATACACTAAGATTAATCTATGTATTTTTTATGTCATATTTCAATCAATGATTCCTTTATTAATTTTAAACTGTATAGATCTACCTACATTTATAGTTTATTGAAATTAATTAGAACTATTAAGTTCAAAATTAACATTACTTTCTTTTGCTGAATTTTTAGCTCCTAAAAGACAAAACATTGCTTGTCTATATTTAAACAATTAACTAGTGTCATTATGAATAAAGCCTTTTTATTACTTTATTTTATAAAAAAATACATTTTTAATTTGCTTTTTCGTTTACTGAGGAGAAGATAGGTGAAATATGTGGGCGCAACACATTCATATGTCCTGTTTGTTGAAGATTTTTTTTGTTTTTGTAATTCAATTTGATTTCCTTATTATCTATTTGAATAAATAGATTTTAGAAAATCGATTTCTTTTTTAAATGCGTATTAATACATGTCAGCGATTCCAATCAAAGAAAGAATTGAACACTGAGGACGTTAGAGTAACGACGCCACGAATTCGAACGCCTTATGACCATACCATGTAAAAAAATGTTTGCATTGCGTGGGACGAAAAAGCAGTATATACTTCCTTACATAGGATTTACATAATTTAAGAAGGAGCAAAATTCTTTCACAACGAATTCTAACCTAACATAAAGTAACAATTTAACGTACCATTACACATATCGACGCGACTTCATAATTTTGAAAGAAGTATTGAATTCCGTCAACTTACACCTAAATATTACTATAAATATACACAAATAAATATTTTCAGTTGCTTTAAGAAACAGTCAATTACAATAATAATAATATATTCGCGCTAATTTTTCACTAGGGGTGAGCACAGCGCGAATGTCTAGAAGCATTAAGCACATCTTTACTATACAGTACGCTTACGATTTTAACGATGTACAGCAGAAATTCTTTTTTTTTGACAGTTTTTAATTACAATGGCATTTGTGGCCAGCATTTCAATGCGTTAGATAATGTCAATTGTATGATCATTCTGTTGTCTATGGCACTCCGCCCCCTTTGCTTCCCAAAATTCATCATTAGTATTATAATAATTATGCTAATAAATGTAACGGATTCCATTTTTTCATTTAACAGTTTCACAGTGAAGACTACCCATGCTATTGATATGCAGACCACAAAATAAATATTATTCTATTAATTAGACACTGTACTTTTCATCGGGGGTTATATAATTGTGCTATATTGTAACATGATTAAAACTTTAACACTTCCGATAACCGACCACTACGATACACCATTATAATCATAGTCTCTTATTAATTTCTTCATCGATATCAAATGTTCATGCCACTCAGTCACTCCTTTAATAAATGACTGTTCTCCACGTACTGTGGCAGTTGTTCGCTCGTTTGTCCCCTGTCGGTCGCGCGTGTTCCCTGGCTACATCCAGGCGATGGTCGGCGAGCCATCCGAGGAGAGGGAGTCCATGGAGCGCAGACCGGTGGAGCGCGCCTGCTGTCAGTAAAGCGACGAGCTGGAGCACGGTCCGTCCACTCCTTGCAACTGTTGCTCCGGATTCATTACTAACTGGAAGTAAGGAAAATGTGCTAATTACAATATTTATACTTAAAAAGTGGGATCACAAAATTGTCTTTAAACATTTAGCTACTTTCTTTGGGCGAGATTTTACCCAGCCGGTCCTGGTAGTTATCGTCAGATAACAGTAATTACAATGCGCCAGAAATATTGATAGTATCTTAAGAAAATATGATAGACGACGGGTTGGTCAGTCGTGCTTAAGAGTAGAATGTAAGAAAGGTTGCAGCATGGTAATTTATTGTATACTTTGTGCTTTCAGCCTAAGGCGTGACGACGTAGTGACAATAACGGGCAGTAACTTCTCTAATTTCGCAGACGGCTGGCAGCAGCCCGTCGGTGGAGTTGTTGGGCGAGCGCGGGGAGGGCGTGGGCGCGTGCTTGGGCGCGTCGCGCGCCGCCATCTTGTCGTGCAGCTGCGCCAGGCGCATGCTCATCTGGCGGCGCTCCTTCTGCTCGCGCTCGCGCTCCCAGCGCCGCGCGCTGTAGCTGCGGATCGACGACGAGCTGCTCTGCACCGAGCTCAGACTTGGACGTCGCGAACCTGCGCGCACCACACTCATATCGGATCTATTGTCTTCTGCAACTCAATACGACTCTCATATTAGATCTATTGCCCTTATCAACTTAATAAATGCGCCCGGTGTATACACCGACCTATTCCATAGTGGGACGTAAACGTAACTGGTGAAAAGTGGGAGGGTACTACATCCCTCTGTCTACCTCTTCGGGGATTACAGGCGTGATGTGACGTTGAACTTAATAAGCACTCTCATATCAAACCGATCGTCTGTTCGAAGGTAATCGCAACCTTGTTTCATGTCAATTGTCTTTTCGTACCTAATTTGTGAAACTTTTATTTATGTCGATAATGTGGTTTGTATTTAAAATATTCAAATGTTTTATTGGTGAAAAGCTTTCTGAGTACCTATGTGGTTGAGACAATAAAGTTTGGTTTGATTAGTTCGATTCATACATCAAATTTCAATTTTTACGAACCGTTTTATAATATTTGAAGTAAATATTATTTATTAATTGGTATATCTTAACAGTAGATATGGCTGTTTTTAATATCTTGTTCTTTTTCGATACCATAAATAATAAATATATTATTCACTCTACGCATTATTTCATAGAATTGAAATGCCAAATTGACAGGGACTTTGAAAGAGTTGATCGATATTATTAAAATAATTAAATTAAGGGAATTGTTTCAGCTTTCATATTATATTGTTTCAGTTTACCAGTACTTTGACCGCAGTAATATCAACTTTACAGCTAAATTCGAATAGATTCACAAACGATGGATTTATAAATTCTATAATTAAATTCACAAACAAATGGAACACATGACACTTTCAGTTCCAAAATAACTACTAAACTCACAATCGTAACAAAATTTGTTAGTAACTTCATCAACATTAGATACTGTACATCGTGCTATGTTTACCAAAGATAATGTTTTAAAATCGTTATGTAAGTATAAAATAATATGTTATGTCATTATGTGGAGTATTATAAATGATACAGTCAATCAAACAACGTTGACATGCAGAACCAACACAGTTGTGGACAGAGTTACGGAAGCGTGAAGCGGGCGTGCTTAGCTTGGAAACTGAAGCTCTGGCTCACCTTAGCAAAACACGTTGTACAACACGCAGAGATCAACTTAGCATGCACTCCCCTCCCGCCACCTGCTCCGTCTACAATGTCTAGCATTCTCGCTTTCGACGCGTGCTTACCGCGTTATTACGTCATCACAGCGAGGTACCCAGTTAACTTCTGCGTGTTGTACAAGAAGCAAGCATTTCCACGAAGCGTTGAACGCTTGCAGGAGAAAAAGTTTTCAAAGTTCGTTTCAAATGTAGTCTTTAACAACGCGTTGTCTTTTGAAGACAGCGGTATTCATGGTTATATACACTTATAAACTGTTAGTATTAAATTGTGAAGGTTTTGTTCTTAAAAAGTTATAAAATATTTTACACAAAGACCTGATATGACTGTAAATTAATAATTTTTTATACAATCATTGATTGTCGTTCGAGGTGGAGTAAGGTTAATGCGATCTTCAGTTTCTTAAACGAAAATAATACGAAGCCGACTGAAAGATAGAGGGAGAAAGAAAAAACAACGATGGCCATCTTGCTCGCGCCACGAGAAGAGCGGATTTTGTCCTGCGACTGACAACTTACAGTAAACAGATCTTCTTTCAAAATTTTGATTCACCTGATTCCAATTGTATCACTTGATCTGGTGTCTTGTCCAGTTGCGCTGTATATTGCAGTAAACAGATCTTTTTTAACATTTCGTGTATGTCTATTGCGTTGTAGGTATATGGTCTCCGAATTTAAAATTGAATTCAGTGCTAAGTAGACTACATCCCAATGGTTATTCTTTAATTGGTAGCCCCAACCACTGAGACCACTTGACCAACTGAGAAATCATGTAGGTAATTAATTTTTCATCTGCTTTTAATTATGTTAATCGACAGTTCAATCTGCTTGTGATATAATCATGCTATATGGACTAAAGAAACATATCGGATCTTACCGAGATAGAAATTATACCAGTTTTGGAAAAAATCAGAAATATTGAATAAATTGTTTCTACGTTTTCGCAAAGTAAATTAGAGCACAGTTAGTAGCACACTTGGAACACAGACACGCGTGGTTGAGCAGTCGCAGACCGTCGCTCCGTGGCCGCTAACACCAAAACGACATCTAACGGACACGAGCGACGTGGTACACACATGCGAACCCAAGCAGACGCACCTCGAATGCCCTTTTATCAATTGTAGGTTAATGTACCACAGAGAAAAGGAAATGAAATATCAGGGTACATATGTGGTACAGTGGTGTCTTTGGACAACTTAATCGATCGATCTGAAAGATTGGCCGGTAATTATGATGTATGGTGTGGTAGGCATTAGAGGAGGTCGCGTCGTCCACCGCCGCTCGAACACCGAGTCGTGCAGTACAGGGCCGCGCTGCATACATCATCCGGATCACCTTTGGCGGCGCACATGGGCGGGTGCGCGCCGCCGTCCCTTACGCCCTTCAGGTGGCGCGAGATTAACAAGATGGCCGCCGTGCGCGCCGCACCTGCGCGCGACGCGGCCGCGCGCCGCGACTCGCGCCGCGAGCCCTCGCCCTCCAGCGTGCCCGACGTGCAGCCGCTGCGCGACGACGCGCGGGACGACGCGCGCGTCGCGCTCAGCGTGCCGCCTGCAAATATTTATCCATTATTATTATTCATGAGCCTTCACAACTCCGCTGTCAGAGATGGACCTTGGATGTAATCTATCATCATCATCAACCTCTCTTGGCCCGTTGCTGGACATAAACCTTATCTGAGGGGTTTTTGCCCATAGTTCCCACGTTAACCATGCGGGTTGGGGGTCGCAGAGCACGGCTTCTTGTACCACTTACACTGCTGCCCATAAGCGGTCAGGGCTGTTTAGCTGTGCCTAGGTCTGCCTAGTGCGTGGTCTGCCTCGCCATACCGCGATCTGCCAGCGGCAGATATAGTCGCCTCTCAGGACACCTGTATATGGGGTAGGGGAATGTATTTTTCTCTACCCCGACATAGCTATTTAATCCAAATATACACACATAATACTCCACATATCGTGATCCTGTCTAAAATAATTCTCAAATAAATACGACATCACGCCAGTCGTTACCGTCCTTAAGCCCGTCGGGATTACCCTTAACCATTATTTATTTATGATACCTTCTCAACACTTTTGCTCACTGTAGTCATTACTCGCACATAATGTTGCCTGTTACCATCTTGCTTCTGCCCGCCTCGGTAGCAGCGGTGATAGCAGTAATGAGATGGTCTGTCAACGCACCAGTGTCGTTGAGCGAGTAGAGGCAGGGCGGCGTGAGGCGGGCGTCGGCCAGGTGCGCGGGGTGGTAGCGCGCGCGCGTGTACAGGTGCAGCACCATGCACAGCAGCCCGGCCAGCACGAAGATGCCCGACGCCACGCCCAGCAGCGTCGGCATGTCCGCCGTCAGCAACACCAGGTCTGCGGTCAAAACCGGCCGGCTCTCAAGTTCAGGATGCTACAACTGTGAAATGATTAGCTTCTTCACTAGTTTCCACCGATTGCAGCGAGGCTGCGGCGGACAGCTCGCATCAATCGGCGGGAGCTCATGACGAAGGACCTTGCATAGGGCCGAAATTAGGGCCATACCGAAAAAACATACGTGACTTAATCTGGTAGAAATATAATAATATGTATAAACAATGACGAAACATTCAACAATAAATTGATTTGCTTTAATCTGCTGGGAACATTTTACTTTTTCCAACCAAGCAAATGCCTGATAAGCTGTAGCTTCTATGCATAGGTAAGATTAACATTTTGATGATCGCTAATAGTACTTGCTATGAGAAACGGTTTTTTGGTTTAGTTTTGGTTTTAGAGTATTAACTCTGTTGCTTTGGGGACTCACCCTCAGTGCAGAAGACGCGGTTGGTGGGGCGGGGGTAGCTGGAGTTGTGGTAGCCGGGGTCGCACTGGCAGTACGCGTTGTGGTTGACCTGCACGCACGACGCGTGGGGGTCGAAAGCGCGGCACGTCTGCCGGTAGAAGCACTGCTCGCCCAGTTTCTTTGCTGTGAAGGTTATTGGAAATAAAATATTAGCAATGGAAATACATTATTATTTTAAAGTAACAGCACGCCTTTAATCC
>DWTO01001990.1:0-14892 GCA_018244755.1 Jemadia pseudognetus
GGCAGAGGAATGCAGAACCACTCCCACGTTTCACCAGTTATTTTTACGTCCCATTATGGAATAGGTGGTGAGCCTATTGCCATGAACCGGGCACATATCCAAACTCCGAACCACTACTAGAAAATCCAAATTAGAAAATTTTGTAGTGTTCGAGTTTGTCACTAAAAAACTTATTAAATAGATTTAGATTAAATTAATAATTTCATTGGTCGGAATTTAATTCGATTTTTTTATATGTTAAAGTTGTTCGCAAGACGATGATTTAAAATATGAATAAATACCTAATTTATAAGATAAATGTCAAATGTAAGTCATAAAACAGTCGCTCATTTCGGTGAATAAATAACAAATATTCATTTAAAATGGAATATAAATCAATATTCAATTATAATTACATAATCACGTAAATGTTTATAAATCTACACCTTTATTGTAAAATCTAACATAGTTGTTATAATAATAATACTAAACAATATAGATACTAAATGTAGATTATCACCAAATGTTCAGATTAACATTATAGTTAAGATTAAACAGTAAGTTGAATGTTTGAATAAATGTATCTAAAATTTAAAACTTACCAGAAGTTAAATCCCATTCAAGTTCAAAAACATGCAGTCACTAATATTTGGTCAATAAATGTTACCAACATCCTTCCATAACTACAACATTGATTGGGTATCCATTCACAAACAATAGACACACGTCGAGAATACCGCGAATTCACAGAGAAATAAACTTTATTTTATAAAACGTTGGCGAAACAGCATAATTTTAAAATAGATGTGCCAGTTAAGCTAAGCGCCTTTGGTTACTTGTTATTTCAATACCGTTTCATGTTTGTTGTCACAGAAAACTCGACCGCTGATTCGTTTTTCAAACCGACAGTTTCGTTAATGATATTTTTAGTCCAAAGCAACAACACTCCTCACGATTCGTTTCGGTCACTGACTGTGACTGACTGAAGTAAACTCGCTTGACTTGATTTTTTTGGAGTGGTTGAACCATAGAATGCCTTCAATTTGCACTTTGCACCAGCAAATTTTTCCGTTTGCCCAATTGTAAAAGTTATTAATATAACAAATTTGTGCATATTTATAGTAAATTGAATATATCTTGGATTGTGCAAAATATATTTTTACCATCCAAAAGATCAAATCTTATGCTACAAGAGATGAAATTGAGTTTTACATTAACAGCGCCATCTAACTTGTACAGTGTACAAATGAAGTTTTTCCCCCACTTACAATAGTTTGATTGCACACTTCATAGAGTGCTCTGTTACAATATGATCACGTTTGATTACATGATTTTAAATCAAATCTGAGCATTTTTGTGTCAAGAATAACTACAGTACAAAAGGGACGTTTTCAATGACCAAAGAAGCAGTAAGGCGTGGTTAGCCGCTGTTGCATTCCTATTCCAATAGAGAATGGGTTAAAACCGGCCTTTTATTGTATTTTGACATGACCCATAGTAACATTAGATCGCTTAGATATTAGATTAGATTATATTTGTTCATATTAAAATATGTTAAAGTTGAGGATTATTACAAGAAATTATTATTAGCTTTAAGCGCCATCTGACAAGTTGATAGCAAACTAATATGGCTATTGTTAAGTGAATATAACATTAGATTTGGTTCACTATATGCATTATAGATGGCAATTTCTAATAAATATTTTAAACATTTTACTTCAACAGATGAAGAAAATGCGATTCTTGTGTGAAAACACCACACAATTATTTACTTATTTTTCTACGCATAAATAAACTGTGAGCTATCTCTTGTGGCCGGTACCGCCAAGAATATTTTCAATTGACCAGTAAGTGTCAGTTAACATTTGTTGTAAAATGATGACAATGTAAACTAGTCAGTATTACTTTAGTATTACGTTCGTCCTGTTACGACTATGAATTTGTACCTACATGTGCAGTTAGCAACAATTAGATCTGAGTGTATTTCCCTCGCACGTTTCACCAGTTACGTTTACGTCTCACTATGGAATAGGTGGTGAGCCCACGGCTGTACATTACGCACATGTCCAGCAGACTTCAAGCCACTTAGTAGTGGCTTGAAGTATGCTATAAATCAATTGCTAGTGCAATTGATTTATAGCACAAATAAATAGACAGTTAATACTGTTACGGGTACATTAAATAGGTTCTTGTTTAAATACAATGTTTTACATGCTAGTACTATAAAACATAACCTACAGCTCATAGCGCAATTTTAATAGACAATCAGAAAAATTCAACTTTGAATCAAATGTAATAAAATTCAAGTTCAAAATACTTCTATGGCATTGTGTGGGAGAGTGAGTTTTAAAAATTATATATGAATCGAATTCATTAAAGAATGTGTCATGTGAACCTACGTATGAATGAAATATGTCGCTTCGCGCTTAAATCGTTTGTGTCGCAACTTCACTGCCATCAACGGGAGCTCCAGAAGAAAACTTGCTGCCGGACCTAGTCTAGTTATCTCAAAAAATATTAGTATTAAGGATAAGAAAAAATACAATGTACATCATCAAATGCAAATACATCTGTTTTTTATTTGTTTAATTACCCATATACATTTGATTTTTGATTTTTTGACATAAATATGAAAACAAATCTTGATGCAGTACAAGAATTAGGTATGCAATTCATAAATTAAAACGGTCTTTTAGAACCGGATCGCCCTTTACTGACAAGAGGAGTGCCACTACTGATCGCTGGTTTTCCTCCTATGATTCTGAAACCGGGTAAATCATCGTTCGGATAAGGGCCACGTTTGTGGCCCTTCAACACCTTCCCACCTAGTATTCGAAGAGATTGATCACCGAATATATTAGAGTTACCAAATATACTTTGAAGCCTAGGTACAATGTTTTCGTAAGATTCTTTGTTTACATTATTGCCAGGAATGTTCTTTGTCTGCCAATGGGTAGGCCTTAGGTCCTTCGTTAATTTTCGCATTGATAATTGATCTCCGCTTCTAAATTGTTTTCTAAGCGGCAGTTGAAAATAAGGTACTCCACTCATTTGAGGATACGGCATTTTATTTAATCCCAGAATTTTGCATATTTTGCAGCCTGCTCTACCAAATCCCAATCCAGACCGAGATTCAGCCTCATCCAGATTATTTAATAAATTGTTTGGTTCTCTGATTAAATCCCTTGGTATATGGACTTTACCAACTGGCACTACACCTAATAAGCTTGGTGGGTAAACGAGTGTGATTAAAATGACCTGAAAGTATGACATTTCCGTCGATGTCACATATTTGTTGCCTGATCCATGATTTATTTTGAACTGCGTTTCAATTGGTTCTCCTATTAAAATTGGACGCAACTTTATATTATTGATTATTAATAAATTCCCGTTTGCATCAAATAACTTGCCATCACTGGATAGACGCATTCCGTTGCTTTGTAAAATTTCTACAATGCGTTGTTTCAGTTCCTCGTTATTAGTAGATGTAGGTAAATTCTGCAATATGATACCCGATAATTGACTCTTAAACCACTCATCAAATGACATGTCTTTATAGCCCTTTTGATTTTCTGTTTTTAAGTATAGCAATTGTGGAAATAAGGACTGAAGGTACAACCTTGAATCTTGCGGTAAAGTTGAAAGGATGTTATATAATTTATCAAAACTATTTATATTGTTCACATTTTCTAACTCTACACTATTGATTACGGAATTTTCTGATGGCATTTGTGGAGATTCAACTGCTATATCATTCTGGTCATCAGGAGCAGGGGTATGCTTTTCTGTAGCTGTATCTAGTCCGTCGAGGGCTATATTATGTTCATCGAGTGGGCTACTGTCGTCTGAAGGTGGTAACGATGACCCTGTCTCCTCGTCTGTTGGCATTTCCATATCAGAGTCCATAATTTCTTGTTCTTTGTCTGACGGAGGGATTATCGCAGCATTTAAATCCTTATCGGATTCAGTGTCTAATGTATCACTACTAGCTTGCTCTTCTTCGTTAAGTTCTGTTAAATAAACTTTCTTTACAATGCTGGAACTATCTTCAAAAATATCAACTGCCAGATCTTGGTGTACTGGGTTCAAAGTATCACCATCCATCTCATCGAAACTAAGATCGGGTATCATGATTTGTTTTTGTTTATTTGGTATAAAAGCTTGAAGTAATCCATTGCTTTTATAGAAATATACTACTAATCTTTCCATGTCTTGGTCGTCTAAGTTCAGATGTTCTGTAACTATTCGACTGTCGGAGTTATTGGGGAAGCAGAAACATTGATTTAAAGCAGAGATGGGATTTTCATTGGATTGCCTATACTTTATTGAACCTACTCCGAAGTTCACTCCAAATGGGGTGTGTAAATTAAGCGAAGGAAAAAATCTGAAAAAAAATATTGCGTCACTAAAAAAGGTCACGTGATATATATATGCGTATACGTTTAAAAACCAGTTACTAAGTTCACTTACTGAAAACAGGAGGCCAATGAAGAGAAACAGAGGAACAGTAATACCTGAAAGTTTTTAATGAATTATGTTACAAATGTATTATTTTTATGCTGTCAAGATATAATTGTTACAGTTATGAGTGGTTGTCAGCGCAATTGCTGATCGACAGGATCTGATCCCAGGTCGGGAACTGCTCGCATAAAATATATACGTACTCCTTAAACGCAGATATTCTATGCACAGATTACTATTATGTTGATTAAGTAATGGTCCATGAAAGATGTAACAAGACTAGTATCTATGAAAAATAAGTTACGTAACCACCTAATACCACGCAGTACGTAATACAATATATCTCTTTAATGAATTGTCATTAAAGAGATATATAATGCGACTGTTGATGGATGTAGGTACCGAGGTAGGCCAAGACTGACCTATCTAGATCAAACAGATAAGGTTTTATCTGATGGCGACGTTAGAAGTCTCCGAAACCGGCGTGCGTGTATGAAGAGAGTGATGAATGTGGAAGAGGCACGACAGGTGTGCGAGAATAGAGATATTTGGCACTCCGTGCTCCCTGCCTATCCCGCAAGGGACCTGGCGTGATGGTATGTATGTATGTATGTTATTATAAATCAATGTGATCGTAGGAGGATTATTTTAATAGTTATATAACACGAAACATTCATAATTTTCTTTTCTCTCTCAGTTCAATGCTCTTAAACAAAATTGTTATTTGATAATAGGCAAAAAAAAAAACGTTAAAACTCATGCTAAGATGCTCACGAATCATTTACGTACATCTTTAAGGTAATAATACCCAATGATATGTTGGTCACAGAAGATCAAATAATATCCGGTATCCGATTGAACGGAAGTAATAATACATATATAAAAATAATACAAATTTCGACAGATTAAAGCAAGAACGTCTTAATAATGCACAACATAGATCAAGCAACAGCAACAGCGGGATCGACCGAGTAATTTATATGCATCATAATAATTAACAACTAAGTGATGCGGACAGTCAACGCGCACGACAACGACACGACGAAGACCAATTTAACGAATTCTAAACAAATGTGAGTGACAGTTTTAATAGAAGAATTTGTGCCTGGCTGTTTTTCGCGTTATTCCTTTGAAAATTAAAAATCGGCTCATTTTTCCCACTATAGATACACACCCTATCCCAATGTTTGCAGCAGGTCCTCCGCTAAGAAAGCTTTTACATATACGTATGTACATTTCGATGTATTGCCAGTCATTTTGTTAAAGTGACCTGTATATTATGTTATTATTATTAACAGTGAAAAGGATTTCCAATAAAATTTTTGATGACTAATCTATGAACGTTAAAAGTATTTTGTTAAATGATGAATTGTATTAATTTATGTAATTGGTTTGTGTAATCGTAATAAGTTGTTTAATTAGTAGAATTAAAATTAATTTTAAATATAATAAACAGTACATGATATACTACTTAAATTATACATATAATAAAAATTTCGGTATGAAAAAAATTAACTAATTAACAATAAATGAATTAATAAATGTGCAGATGGTAACGTTTACATTTCAATTTGTGTATTTCATCATGCGGTTGCAATTGTTGATACTTATATAATTCCTTAGAACAAACGCAACAACACATCAATGTATAGATCTATTGAACTTGACACAAAAAGATGTACAATTATTAATGCGCTCCAAGATTACTAGAAAAAACAGGGACCGGTCCAAATATTATTATTATTATCAATATTTTAGATCGCAACTTGTCAGTCCACACTAGTCGCAAGTAGTGAAGGTCAAACTTGAATGATAGCTCGCCGGAGCTGGCAAGTCGTGTAATCGCCGCCCGCATTTCCTGCATCGCGCGATGTGCTGAGGCGTCGTGACCTATTGCACAACAGATTGAGGAAGATGCACGTGAACTTAAATAACATAATTATATATATATGTGTGTGTGTATGTAAATGAGCTGCACGATGCGCAGGCGCTTATCTTTTTTGATATATTAATTATTAGTTTATTGTATTGTATTGTATTATAAAGGGTGATTTTACATGTCTATAGTTTTACTGTTAAAATAGTTAAAACGTTGGAGTAGAAAGCGTATTAAAATATTAACACGATTATCACGTTATAATTACATAATAAATGAAATCTCAGTACCTACTTATATACGTTGGTTTTAATTAGATTAGTGTAAGGAAAGTTACGAGCCTCTAAGTGTATCATTGAACAAATGTTAAATATCTTTCCACAATAATTAGCGGCTGTTGCGCAAGTAATATTCACAGCAATGATTTAATTTGTTACTTACCATTAAATATGTATGTGAGCAGTCAAATACGTATATTCGAAAATTAAGTTTAAAAATAACTAAAGCGCTGTAAAGCATCGGAATAGTAAAATTACTATAACAAAAGTACTAACAAACTATTTTAAAGTTTGTATGTGTATTAATGAACATATTATCAAAAGCTTGTAATGTTAACAAATGAAATCGTTTTTTTATTGTTACGCAACCAAATATACTCTTGCGACCTCCTTCTTGTACATAATGACCGCCGAATTGACAAACACAACTTTATGTTATGTTCTTTATTAACTATTCGTAAAAATGAACTACGTGTATCTCTAAAATGTCCTCTCGATTTTTTTTTTATTTACAGACAGAACTTTAGACTGGACCAATACGTAACATTTCAGCTCAATTAAGTCAGGTCAAATTTAAGATTTCACCCTTACATACAAACAAACATACAAGTCAAGTTAAATAAAAGCTTTTAAAAATGAAAATGGCTGTCTTGCAATTTGATCAAATAATTATATTCGTAAAGTAATCTTAATATTAAACCAAACTATTATAGTCTTGTTACTCTATTTGTGTAAGCTACGGAGTGGATGGAGCCGCGTGAGTTGTCCTGACCGAACTGTTCATACGAACTGATGCAAAGGTTTTTTTAACATAAATATACACGCACAGTTTGAAAGGTTCATAAAATCTAAGTAAGTAAACTGCAAAGCTATTAGAACCGCATGCACGTGACAATGGAATTCTATCAAGCGAACCGCAAATACAAGGTATAAAAAATATATGAAAGAAACAAAAAAAAAAGAATGGAATCAATGTAAAACAGAAAAAAACAGTGAAAAACGGCTCAAAACATTCGCTGAGGGAAAAGTAAAAAAAAACCATGATACATATTACATGTAGGTATTGTTATGTTGAAAATTATGATCGTATGGTGAGATGGGGATCATAACTTGAGATACATCTTGGACGTGTCAGTCAAATTATAATACACAAACACAAGTAACTTAATTGTTATACCATACCTTCGGAGATCCAGAACGGTGGCACGTGCGCGTCGAGCACAAAGGTATGAGTGTGCGGCGCACCGCGCGTAACGATTATCGCGAAACTTGCAACTTATTTCAATTTATATATTTTTTAACAAGAACCTAGAGATATCTCAATACCTAGAAATATTCAAATCTCGAAAATATCATTACAATTTGTGAAGCTTCCGCTTTATATTAAATTTTCTTTCCATTTGTTTCAAACTAATTCTTCGTTAGCACACTTTCTCTTGCGCACTTAACTTTAAGTACATAGTTTTTAAACTCTCCGTTCGTTTTCACGTTTTGTACATACACATATATACGTTGTTTAATACATATCAAAACTGTAAAATGTTTCAGACACAATACTATCGAAGAAAATATAACTTGACAAAGAGATATACTAGTATTCACTACACGCAAAATGTTTATATTGGATTTGCAATCGGCATCACTCACAAATAGTGGTGTCATATTACATTCAATTTTTATTGTTATAATTTCTGTCGACGCAACTGCCATGTATATATGTGTGTTGTTCTCCAAACAAACATTCTGACGAATCTTATTACTTGTCATGATAAGAACGACAGCACATTATTGTGTGCCATTTGATTATAAGTTCTGTTCTCGTGTACATATAACCTAATTAACATTACACATAATGCCTAGCGCGTCCTAGACATTGCGACGAATCCTTTAAACACCAACCAATCAATAAAATCAGCTGTCGGTTCGAAGAAGTGTATATAGGTGTATCTTAATTCACTTCCTTAGATCTTAAGATATCAATTCAGAAGGTCCACAGCACACATTCGACAAAGAGGTCATACTGCTCTTTCACAAGTCGGTTCATTGTCACTGAACAGTGTTAACAGCACACAATGGAGGTTCCCGACCCGAGCACTCGATTGTAACATTAGGTACGTTGCTATAACACGCGCGAGTGAGTCCCGCGCGAAGCGATCGCGGCAGCGCCGTATGTGCATAAATTACTTTACATGGAGATATTACAAGGACTATTCTAAAAATATACTAGTGATTCTATCGACTTGCAAGCCGTGCTTAAATATGATGTATAACTGTACACGACACTCGGGCCAATTGAGCAATCTTCATTGGCATTTTAACTCACAGTCCACATGCTTCAGTGCAAATTGTTCTCGGGACGGGTTCAGCATTCGAATTTGATTTATGCGTTGGAATTGCGTCGACATATACAAGTGCTTGCCCGTTTCCCACTCTCACACATCCGAGTTCTGATATAATAGGTATTAACGGTTCATCTCAGCGAATCATCTCTAGTCATTTCTCGTTATATCTATGACACACAACAATTATACGAACGTTATTACTTCCGTACATTTGTACGTTCACTTTTTATTTTAAGAGTGGAAGTTTCCGTTTACGCAACGCCGCCCTGCGCCTACTCCGCTGTTTCGCCGAAATATTAATATGGCATAATAAAATATTCAAAATTAGAATATAATTAATGACTCGGAGTTGGCGTATTGTGACGCTAACGGCACGAATTTGAAATAAAGCTGCTTACACAAAAAAAAATGCAACAAACAGTGGCAAAGGAGGCAGTTTCATATAAAGGGTTAATATTGCATTGGTAGTATGCTTGCAAGCTCGCAAACGTTTAGGTGAAATATAAAAAAAAACAATATCTTATTGTATGTTATAACGTATCTTTATAAATAGTTAATGCTATTATTACACTTATAAATGTTGCAATTTACTTTAAAACATTAAGAACGCTCATTATACCCAAACGACTGTGACTGTTAGGGGTAAATTTATGAGAGGCAATAAAGGTGATGTAACAAATCCTGAAAAACTAACGACTTCAAATCTAGGTCAATAGCACACAAGTAATCGTTATTATATTGCAAATTATTTAACAATTCTTTTACGGGACACTGTACTCTCAACTTTACTACTAATGTTTGGCCACGTATTCGTAAAGGATACTAGGTACCAAACAATCGACTAATATTACGATCGAAGAACACAAAATATAGTTACTTTTGAAATTTGCAATCAACATAACCCGAATTTGAAACCGTCAGCGTTGTCTATGTACTGCCTAATATTTGCAAAGAGTGATCTGTTTGTCCGGTAAGAAAAAAGAGCACTTACCTTAGTTGTCCCGCTCGACGCGGCTCCGTTCAAGTACCTGTGAATTTTTTACATTGTAATGCTCCTACAGTTTCATTATAAACTACGAATCAATCCAACGCTGCCCGTACCGGAAGGGAACACAATCAAATATGTGACCTAAACATTCATTATCAATTACTGTAGTACTATATTGAACCAAAATGTCGCCGCCTGTTATTTACATTGGCTACAAATCATCCGTTTACCAAGCGACAAGCATCTGTCTCGACTTGACACACAGTACTAAATTCTAAGCGTTGTTACAGATTATATTTGATAGCTATCAAACTGAACGCTGAAGGACCGCAGAGCGCGTGCAACTTCATTCTTATCTGAAGTTACGCTCATATGTCGGTGTCCTGCCGTAAAAATATACTGTTACATGGTGTTGGTTTCCATGTATGCATTAAATAAAAACAATAAGATCCAAACGATCTAATGAACCTACCGTTTAGAAAATTCGTCGGAAGAATTTCGGCGAAATTCCCGGAGTTCCTCCAGACGCGTCCTCCTCCGCACGCGTCGCCGTAGCTACGCGGCACCTCGCCTCGATGGGTCGCCGAAGAGATACTCTGCAAAAATATTAAATGCTAATTTCTTTGTTAATGTTATATCATGCCTTTAATCCACGTAGAGGTAGGCAGAGAAGTGTAATACACACTCACACGTTTACCAGTTACGCTTGTTACTAATAAAATATTTAATTTTTATTTTTTTTTATTTTATTTATTTGCATTCAGCAAATAAAAATGAATCGAATTTGCAGACAATTAAATTAACGAACACAAAATTAACACCCCGTGTACACATTACATGTATTATGCATCCAGTATTACGCAGTATGGTACATAGGCATATGCAGGTATGCATGTGTGTGTACCCCTTAAATGTAATCATGTTTGCATATGCGAGGCGGGTGGCAGTACCTGCATAAATATTTCAGTACGTGTGACGCCGATGTAACTGTCACTTGCGAGAGTTATTAAAGGTACTCACAATGAGCATACAACCTAAACGCATATTGAGGTTTTCTTTCCTCAAATTTGATTCGCAAACTTTATGTAAGCAGAGCGTAGGTGATCTGACGTCGCTCAAAATTCAATTTCACTGCTTCCGAAGGCATAACGAAAATGACCCAATTCCACGCCTACGCTCTGCGCGGAACACTGGCGCGGAGGTAGCTTATCGATTTTCATGAATATACAATGTCATTTTTACCTCCACGTTATCATATTTGAAGCGTAATAAATATTTAAACGTACTATTTTTATTTAATGTGACGTAATTTTTTTTAATGTAAGGTAAAGTCAATCAACAAAAAAATAATGAAATAAAATACAGCGATTATAAGTACAGAGATCAGAACGAACAATATGAATACGTTTCACTGGAGATCCAGTACTTATTATTATTATTATATTATTGGCTATTATAGTCAAGGAAGGCCACTGAGAGGCTTTTTTAGGTTCCCCAGTAAACAAAAAAAGATGCAGAAAGGATTATGAACATACGTGAAAATTTTTGATTAAATATTCGATTAAAAATGGATTTATGATGAACATTTTTTTAAAAACAAAAGCCATAAGTACCAATACCACGCCACTGGAGTACAGATAATTTTATAGTGAACCAAAACTGATATATCGAACTGAAATTCAATTTAAATCTACATCAAGTAAAAGAAAATGCACAACACTGATTCAATGAAAAAACAACATGAAATTCATAAACAAAAATATATCGTACATGTAATCTGCCACTGTAGATAAATTCAAAATCACAAACTCCAAATCACAGCACTATATTCTGTATTTGTTCTTTAATCAAAATAAGTTTTATTACTGTCATATTAAACATAATAAACTATATGATTAAAACATAAAAAAAAACAATATCACGCCCGTAACCCCGAACGCGTAGGCAGGGGAGTGTACAACAATCCCACTACGAGTACATGTTTAATACCATTAAACGTCAAGACTCCATCAAATCACATAATATAATCAATTACTTGCACTGAATTGCAACAAACGACAAATTTAATAGGTGTCTTTCCCTTATATTCGATATTAGATGCCAATTATCATGAAATAGAACCGGACAACAGTTAGTGTCATTAAAGAACAACAGCGCGCTTCACACTAACGCAGGGCGTTGTTCAGCGGCCTTTAGACCTATAACCCCGGGTGGAGCTGCATCGATCGGTGCATCGAGCATGCGCGGACTTCTGCTTTCCAATTGGTGCTTAAATATTTTCGCCTATAACATTTATCGCCATGAACTTATAGGAAAACCAATAATTTCTAATTAACTTAGTAATCCACATCCAAAGGTTGATTCAACAGATAGCAGACTAAAAACCATTCCTAAGCAGCGTTTCTTCTCAATCGAGTGTCGCTAAACGTAAAAATGTTTCACATTTCCGAAGTCCATATGAGATTAATTGCGTGCTTAGTTCACTTGATTACAAACAAATCGCACCATCATCTTAACATCACGTAATTACGTAACATCATCTTATAAAATAAATAGTTATGGTTATAAAAATATCGTTATTAGTAGGACTCGGATATTAATATATTCGGAATTACCCCCAATTGAAATATATGACCACGTTGAATAATATCGCTGTCTATCCCTAAACGACGTGGCAGGATGTAGCAGTAAGTTAATATGCTATCTATAATGCCTTTTAGGTTCCCCCCCCCAGCAAACTTAAGCAGTATATTATATCGTTAAAAAATATTCCAGCCGAGTTGACCGCCACCTAAACTGTAACCTATCCAAATTATTACCAATTACACGGGATCATAACGATTAATCTATTACTTACCAATTGTATTCAAGCACAGAACACGCGAAAAATCACTATTAAACACGGATTCAACAGATTTTTAAGGATATATTTGAAAACATGAGGGAGCAATCTGAACAGATCATTGCTTTAATGGACGTTACGTCAAAATGAGGACGCGCATGCTCCGCACAGCGTTTACGAAGGTTGCCGATAGGGTGTACGAGGCTTTTTAAATCAATAGCAACATTATACTTTAAAATTAATATTATTTATTTATAAATCAATAATTAATATTATCGATTATTTATTTCTTTACATTAATTATTCATATTATTTATTTAAATATATCACTCAATAACATTATTGATTATTTTATTTATTCATTTACATTTTTATTCATAAATCAATAATTAACATAATTAACATTATTGATTTTTATGAATTGAAAATTGAAGATAAGAATTAAAGTAATCACCAGAACACAATATCGTAAGTAAATTTTTTTAAGCAAGCTGACACTTGTTTTTATTGCACAAATATCGTAGGTAGTTTCAGAATTATGAGAGCAATAGTAAAACATGTGGGAAATTATTATATAAACGTTTACAATCGCTAGTATTTTTATGTTAGCACCATGCATTCGATGGACAAGATTGTAAAACAGATTCTGTGCGAATTAGAAAATATTGTAACTAAAAATGTAGGAGGGGAGATATAGCACTACAATAATAAGTTAAAAATAAACAAAAAACATTAAGCGATTCTTTGACTTGACGTAACAGTAGAATATTGTTACCGACAATCAAACATTCAGGACTTTTTTGCCAAGCTATACTTACACGATTTTATTCCTTAAAAATTGTTAGCTTCAAAATTGTGACAGATGCAAAAAAATGCGAGAAATTATTATTTAAACGTTAACAACCTGTAATGTTCATTTAAGTTTAATGTTAAGCACCTTGAAATCGATGGACGGGATACAGATTCTGTTCAAATGAGGTTCTTCTTATGTAGAAACGTACTGTTTATTTTGTAGTAAAATTTTATTCATTTCATTTTTAATGTAATGCAAAGTCAATCAACAAAAAAATTGGAAAAACAAAATATCTTGACAAGATAACAAACACGGAGGCCAGAAAGAACTATAAGATTTGTAATTGTTGCAGTAATTAATTACATATTAGACATTTGAACATTTTGTAATGTTAAAGAACATATATTAACGTTAAAGGACATTAGAAGTAGAAAGTGAGACAAAACTACATAACTATTTGTAATTGTCAGGAAGTGCGCGCCGGCGGTGACGATGTAGTTTCATTACGACCATTTCTAGTTCCAAGCCCTTTCATAAATGACCTGCAAGGTACCAGCGAAGCTTAGGAATACATGCGGGATGGTTTTTTTTACTGAATATTCGATTCAAAATACGTTTATGATAAATATTGTTTTGAAACAAAAGTCAAAAGTACCTGACAATACCACACCACGGGAGTATTGAGTTTTTCCGAACCAAAACTGATCAATCAAACTAAAATTAAATTTAAAACTACATGAAGTTACGAAAAGTGCCCAGTACCAATTCTATCAAAAACTTAACTAGACATTCACGAACAAAGACATACATGAAATCTGTCACCGTAGATTAATTAAAAAACTCCAAATCACGATATTGTATTTGTACTTTAATCAAAACAAATTTAATTATTATCATATTAAACATAATAAATTATATAGTTTTGTATATATGTAGTAAACATATTATTTTTTTCGTCAAGAAAACTTCACTCGAAGTCAAAAAAACGTCACTCCCCATCCCGGGTCCTTTGTGTGCGACGTCGAACAACGGCCCGTGTCACCCACCGCCGCAGGTCTCCTAAGGAGGCAGATGACGGTCTTGCGCATGCCGTCTGTTGCCGACCGTGCTGCGTGGACGCACGACGCGCGCGCTCTGGCTCGTCCACCTAGGGCATTCGGCCAAGGTGTGTGCAGCAGTGTCAACTGTGCAGTCACAAACGGCACACCCCTGATCCGGCCTCCCAACCCGGTGGTGCAAGTAACTCCCGAAGCAACCATGCCCCGAGAGCACCTGCACCAAGTGGAAGGTGAGGACCCCGTGCTTGCGCTTCAACCACTGCCGCAGCACGGGT
>DWTO01001991.1:0-14891 GCA_018244755.1 Jemadia pseudognetus
ATTTAGAATTAGAAAAATCTGAGTGCCCAACCAGGGAATCGAACCCAGGACCTCCCGATCGGCACTCGCCCTTGCAACCAACACGACCAACAAGGCAGTCAATCAATGTAAGAAATTTAATTCAATTCATTTGACTCCATGCAAATCAACAACAACAGGGTATACGAACCCGGAGATAAAAGTCATTAGAATGTAAAGACGACGGCAATTGGAAATGATAAGATGTTACGGTAAAATGATTCTTTGACACACGACACAACGACATGAGAGCTGTCGCCGGGGCGGACGAGCATTCCAATTTAGAGCGAGAATCGTTTATCTGGCAAGACAACACAAACAGGAGATACGGGGAGACGGTATCGCGGTATAAACAGTCGGTACAAACAGTCGGTATAAACATGGAAGTGTTGACGCCATCGCTCCGTCACGATCACGAGCCGAGCGCGTGGTCCCGCGCAGTCTGTGAGCCGACGCGTCGTTGTGCTTGCACAGTTGGCTGAGAACAGTAAGTCACACTGCGCAGTTTTACGTGGAATGTATGAATGATAACAGAGCTACATGGACAATTAGCTTATAGAAAATCATTGAATTGCTGCCGTATACTTTACGTACCTATTGTTTTTTGCGCATAATATGATCGCGTGTGAGAAAGAAGGAGGTAAAGGGAGGGGGAAATACTCCACGCTTTGTCCATATTATATTTGCGAAATAAAGCAAAACAATTCCAGCTTCATTTATTAACAATGTGCTTCCGCGGAATAACGTTTCATACAATTAACTAACATTGGTTAATAAATGACATTGTTATAGTCTGTTATGGTAAAGATTTAAATACAACGGTCGCTGGTCTAAATAGTCTAGGCTTCGGAAACGGGCTCCCGGTGGGGTGAAAACAGTTAACTAGGCGTAGTAGTGAATCACGGCGACGATAGACGAAGACGTACAGTTGGTGGTTCTTATATATCTATACATGTATACCTCATAAAACATACGAAGAATAATAGAAGGCGAAATGATCTTTCTTTATTCCGTGTATAATTTAAGTATTTTTTGACATGACATCTAATTAAAAATTCAAATTTCTTCGAATTTCTAACATTGTGGCCGTGTCCATTCACTTCATTATTTCCTTCCATTATAAGTGTAATATTTGCGAAATGTAAGACACCTGAGCCTCGGACATTTAGGCAAGTACATCTTAGAATAATCTGCGTTAACCTTAATGCAGTAAGAAATCGTATGGTGCTATTATAATATGAAGGATCTTTTCTGAATATTACTAGGTAGTAGTAAAACATGTTAACGATAAAAAAATTATATCATACTGTTCTTACTTCACTGTGGCGACGGAGCGTAGAATCGTGAAGATAACGAACTCAATTGACATTGTTATTGGCACAATTCGATGCAAGATAATTTCGGAATGCCTGAAGTTTTAATCGTCATTTAATAACATACCTTATACAGAAACGTAATTTCACGCCTGTAATCCACAAAGAGGTAGGCACAGGAGTGCAGTCCACTCCCACGGTTCATCATTACGTTTACGTGTCATTATGGAAAAGATGGCGAGACTATTGCCATACACCGGGTACATTTCCAAAACCCAGATTTAATTACAAAAATCCAATAGTACTACGCGGGAATCGAACCCTGTCCCTCTCGATCAGCAGTCGCGATGGCGAACATTGGACGAAAGAGGTAGTCACATTATTGTAACAGTAAAATAGGATATAAAGAAACCAAAACAACAGTATAATACAGTATAACAAGTAATGATTTCATTCGCTTAAATATTTATCAAGGAAATTGCGTCGACGCCGGAATAAAAACTACCGTATGTCTAATTTAATGTCTAATGAATAATTTCTTCAGAAGTAATTTATTTATAAGAAAAAACATTTTTTTTAGCATCACGCCAGGTCTTATGTCTATATGTCTTCCTCTATCGTTATAGACCTAATGTGCTACTACATAGATCAATCTCTTCATTTGTGTGCGCGCTGGTCTCGGAGACACAAATGAGAGCGATAAATGTAACATAAGCACGTCAGTGGGCTTAGACAGAATACTTTCTGTAAGCGTTAACGCCAAACGCTAACTTCATAAAGTATGACAATGACATAAACGAACTAGCGTGATGAACCATTTTTTTTCCACAGCTTATGTCATTTCATACATTTTGAAGTTAGCGTATAGCGTTAATACTTACGGAATAGTATTTTGTCTAAGCCCACAGGTCGGTGAGGTAAGGATAGAGATGTTTCAACCCTGGTGCCCTCTGCTTACCCCGTTAGGGATCTAACATGAAGTTATAATAATAACTATTATTTAGTATATTAACTATTGAATTATTGAAAGTTACTTAAGTAATTGAAACCCATTAAAGGGGTTATTAATATGCAGTGATAGTGTAGTGGTTTGAAATTCAGCGCCTCATTCTGGGGACGTCTAATGTGCGTTTCAAGATTAAAAATCATCTTGCATAACTGTGAAAACATAAGTAAAAGATCGCCAGGAAACTTGCACACCTTAGAGTTAAAAAATGTTCTCTAGGGCGCATGTAATTCTTGGTCGCCGTTTTAGCGTGTTGAACTGTGGTCTTAAACCTTTCATTCTGAGAGAAGACCCATGTTCAGCAGTGGAACGATAAAAAGACTCATGTGAAATAGGGTTTATTATCTAAGTTATTTTCATGAATGTACTCATCACACAATCCGTACAATACAAGGACAATAGTCGTAATAACGGAATGACAAAGCCAACGGGCGCACGGCACTCTTACTATTCACGAAGCAGTTTTCCCCACCGAAGCCACTATAAATCCATCCAGTACGAGCGATTAGAATGCGGTGCGCGCACACTCAAGGACCATGTAGGCAGTCCTATAGGCATTCACCGCATCAGTATGCGGCCGGTGTCGCGGGAGCGTTGGCATTCCGCCGGCGTCGACGCACTACGTCATGCCTGTACCGAGGTGTGTAGCGGCCACAGGGGCGGATTGCGATATCGTGCTGTTTCAAATAGAATATTTATGTGGAACGTTCGTTCAAAATGACATGAAGAAAAGTTTTTTTAAAGATAACCCTCTTTATTTTGTAAATTTCACTACTATTAGAAACAACAGATAAGAAAAAATAACAAAAAGCGAATACAAAGAAACGACAGAGAAGAAATATAGAACCAGTTTAATACGTTCTTTAAATTTTCAACCCAACCATTAATAAATTACGAAACAGTCTACATCGAATCGTACAGTATCATAGATTGAAGATGATAGTTATCAACTACCAATTTGCCAAGTCGCTAAAACAAACACAAAATATTTGCGTAGATACGTGATGGAGTACAGGATGTTCGCAGATCGATTCCTCACGCTGGAGTTACACGATTTTCAACTCGGTGCAATTACCTGGAGGAAGTCGTGAGCTAACAATTGCATTGCACGGGGTAATGCTGTAGGTACACGCGATAATATAACACAATACAATGTACATATGTATATGTATAGCTATTCATTTGACGCACGGCGTTCATTCGCATGAAAATTTAGTGTTATTCGCGCTACGGTGCTAAAAATGTGTGCACACAGCGTTTGACGTACATCCCACGTCGCATTAATATATTTGTACTGATATTGTAAACAAATATCACGGTGTGCGGTCCTTGCCCTGCTGTCCGCTAGGCGACCATCTCGATGCCTAGCATCAGCGGAAAACATTTGAACAATTTCAAATTGTACAAACTATAGTTAAAACCGGTCCGCAAAGTTCTAACTAACCTTCGTCTAATGAACAAGTTACACTACAATGACAGTACAATTCCTGTCTCATAAATCTGTTGCTGGTTGAGGCTGATTGCTGTCGTCCATGATCAGTAAAGCGGTCACTTCCTGGTGCTGTGTTTAGATAAAAAAAAAACTTGACATTTGTCAAATTATCGACGTCCACAAGTTCATACGGAAACGCAACAAGATCAATCCATTTGAATAACACATTACTCCAACTGGTCTATTATATAATAGAAACCAATGTTGTGTAACAATTTCGTTTTAGTATGAGCGTTTCGTGTCATAACAACTTACTGCACTACTGACTGCAGTAAGATTAAGCATCCATGAAACAAAATTTATTATAGATGCAGTCAAAATAACAAGCATTTAATTGAAGCTGCTATTACCAGTGAAAGGAACATTTGCAGAAAGCACTATGAAAAATATCAGCAAGTCTGTAGAGCGACAAGCGAATGAGGGAATTAATGAGATTTTAAAGTGAAAACATAAACATCGGCCACCTACTGATAAACAGGTAAATCTAGTCAATACATTAAAATATGTTCGAACAGGTTTAACGTTTGGACAAACGACAAAATTAAAAGCTGGCCAAGAAAATAGCGAAGCGCACGGCAATGAAACGAATGAAAATTGAAACTTGAAAGAGAATAAACGTGACAAAAAGATTGAGCTATTAGCGCTTTCAGCGGATTCAGAACGTGAAGCGATTTGTGAAGGATATAGACATATTGAACGCATAATAAAAGTAGCGAACAAATCCTAATTATACTCTGGCCGAGGATTGAAGAAAAAGCGTGGGCATGTAACGATTGAGTGAATTAGCTCGATACGACGACGGGATGGCGCTAAATACGTCAACGGGAACGCTGTACAAAGTGGTCACGTGTTCACGTGGCAACAATGCATTATTTATATTTACTGAAGCGGTAAATTTGTGAATGGTGATAAAATATTGCCACGACAAAGCAGCAGTGAAACCGCGACTAGATAATTCTAGGTGACGGAAATATATCATGTTTGTATGAGAGCATTTTTAAAATTAATACGTCCCGTATTTTAACATATTGAGTCATGTATGTAGGTACGTACTATTATACTTTGTGAGTTAACTTTTGAAAGCCTACTAACCTAACATAACGCCTGTAATCCCCGAAGAGGTAGGTCGACGAATATAGTACACTCCCACGTTTTACCAATTACTTTTTTACTTTCCACTATGGAATAGACAGACATAGACATTGATTAAGGAAGCAGGCAATGCCTACTTAATTTGAAGTCATTGAGTACTTTCAATAAAATGGCCACCTGCATTAGACGTGACGCATGGTGGTTATCATGAGTTATTAGTGAGAATTGCATTAACTGTTTTTGTATCTTTATTTACTAAATAAATTGCATTAACTGTTTTTGTATCTATATTTACTTACCAATACCGTAATATACCTAACTCTCTTTAGCACGTATAATCTATACTAATGATTTGACATATCACCCCCGCCCCCCTATCCTTAGCCAACGCTATTGAGGAGAGCCTATTGACAAATACCGGGCAGAAATCGAGAAATTTATACATATATGGAGAACTTATGTTTTTAAATAATCAGAGTCCGTCTCTGCGATCTGTCCGTACGAAATTCTGACCGCGTAGGACAGAAGGACGAGCGGCGGGGGCAGATGCGCGCCCGAGCACACCGTGATCCGAAATCATTGCCACCCCCTCCCCGCGTCCTCACCCCATCTGAACCTCGCCGGCCCCTATTGGCGCACATTGTGCGATCAAATTTCATGAGAGGAAATCGTAATGAGCGTTTCGGCAACAGCCTCCGCGTAAATATGTAGACACCGACTAATAATAGTAGTGATGACGATGACATTTTGTGAGGAAGTGTGCGCCAGGATATGCACTCCGCTAGCCCCGGAGGCAGGGATCACTGCATGCATGAGTATGACCTTAACCTCTCACTGTGAAAGGAGACCCGCAACTAAGAACAGGAATGGGTCCAGAGTTGACAATTTTTTTTTGTCTAAACTGTTCTGTGTCCAACATTCAATTCATGTTGATAATAATGAAATGCGAAAATAGTACGTCAATAATGTAGGCTGTGGTCTAGGACACTATTAAACATGAAGCCAAACTTTAAACAAGTATTTATTTTACTGTAAAAAAAGTGTCACCCGAGTCGGTGAGGTGGAAACCGAGGTGGAAAAATTACATCTCCCGACCACATGCCGGGATACCAGAGGCAGCTAAACCCGCCGCTAACAGATCGCCGAATGACGAAGCCAACTTAAGCAATGCTAAATGCCCTGGCCGCTTACGAGTAGTAGCCTAGACGGCGTGAGAAGCCGTGATCTGCGATCCCCAACCCGCATTCCTAGCGTGGGAATTATAGGCTACACTATTATTAGAGGAGGCCTATCAAGTAGAAGACTTCGGCTGATGGTGATGAAAAATATCATCATTATCGTTGACCCGCTTATCGTTCCTTTGTTTGGCAGTGGTTTCTTCTCAGAACAAGAAGCGTTGAAGCCACAGTTTTACAGTTTGTGCAGACTACATACGCGTTAGAGAACATTATGGAGAAATCAAAGTTTCCTCACTATATTACCGTCATCACAATAGCAAAGTATAAAACGGATACCTAATAATTACCAAAAATTACACATACTTTGTAGACTGCGCTTTATGTATTACAAAGTAAAGGTGATATCACACCGTTCTCACGTAAATTATATCTTATGTGAATCGTCTGAGCGTGCGAACAGTTGGGTTAAAAGTGTAGGCGTAAAATCGACCTGGAACGAACAGGGCTTATCCTTTGAGGGTTCTGCAATATTACCGACAACTTGAGTGTGTCACTTATCGACACATACTTGGAAATTTCAAATTTTTAGATTTATCCTTATTACACGGTTCGTATAACATAACTATTGAAGGTGGAAGTACACTACACTTCATCTTCTCCTTCGGGGAACACATGCGTGATGTTTTATTTATTTTTTGTCCATTGTGAGTATTAACGGTATAAGGATTTGCTCGGCTGGCTGCTCAACACATAAGTCCCATTATTGACACTCTCACTGTACTTCACTGACTTGAGAGCCATATAAAATACCTTGCTGAGTCTTATTTATTTATTTATTTATTCTTTATTGTACACCATTAAAAGACAATACAAAGGGCGGTCTTCTAGCGCGCTATGTTGAACAAGCCGCTCCTCCACGCTCCGACGGCACGCAACCCTGAACGTCTTTCGACAATTAACGTGTGCGACAGTGTGCCGCGAGGTATTGTAAAGGTGGCGGCACATCGGTCGCGCGTCGCCGCCTCTCGGTCAGTGGCGTGGCGCGGACGGTCGGCGGGCGGCAAGACGAGCCACGACGCGCTTTCTAACCGCCACGGAACTGTGACGGCGTTCAAGTGATGGCATTGATTGGTGGCATTTTTGCATATCATATGATCTATTGCTTACGATGCCACAATATAGACGAACGCAATAAAAATTATTTTTATATTATTTTTATATTAAAAGATTTTTATACATACATAATACATATACTACACAGTTCAGTTATAATAATATTTGTTACCGTACGTATTAGACATTGAAATACATGTAGTTTATTACGATATACGTATCATTTATGGCGACTGCAACCTGATAGTAAAACAGAAAAACATTTAACGTACATATAAAATAATACTCCGATTATCACTTGCTGCTAACATTGGAATAACATAGAAATATATGAGGAGTAGTAATGAAAAACAAAATGATAAGTATACAAAGTCGATAAGTATTACGTAACACAAGCCTCAAAATACCAGTTCTTACAAATACTTATAAGACTTTTCGTTCGCTATTCACAATTGCGCACAAATATAAACCTAGTTTATCAAATAAGCTTAAATAAATCTAGTTGCTATTCTAAATAAGACGCTAGAGAGGTCACGACACTTATGAACCACATGGTCTCGAATTTAAGATACCTACATAATTACTTAAAACATATCATAACGACATTTACGACACTGGAAACTAGCGACTGAAAAAAATTTACGATAACTTATGTTTAAAAAAATACACCATCTCCAGCGTCAAATCGTTATTATTTTTAATTTTAAAAGAAAATAAATTTAGGACAAACCATCAGCGTGTTTCAAAATGCAATTACTTAATTAAATTACATAATAATGTAATTTCGTTTTGTACATATTATTATTATTCGTGTCAAAATACAATATGATATGAGTTTATAATAGCATTTATTTAAAAATACTTCGTTTTTATTTTAAATTACTACACTTAAATTTAAATAGCTTTTTTAATGAATATAAGTTACATTAGATCTTAAATACATAATACATACCCTACACTATATCCATGTTGACTACGAATGTTCAGTAGATATATAAATATGTTCTATTTAATTCAAAGTATTTGTTACACACACAATACAGAAGTTTGAGCTTTATGCACTCCTTTTCTATATAAATTTAGACTATGCCAAATATTCCCCAGCACGCAAGATTCTTCAAAACAGAGTACAAACATCTCTGTTGGCTCGTCGCGTAATAATATATAATGATATACCTCAATGTATGTATATATAGATTTCATAATATAAGAAATAGTCAACAAAAGTTAAGTACGTTTAGATTAGACCAACATCGTTGAGCCGCTTGTGCACGCGCGTTAAGAGTTTGCCTATTACTTTAGTGTTGTAATTCCAAGGATTTGTAGACCCTCGAAGACCAGCGCATTCAAGCTTATTGGGTACAAGTGACTCGCAAAATACATTGACGTCAACTTATGTCGCCTATCGTGGCGAGTGATTAAGTAATATTGGTTTTTGACTGCAGTCGCAACGCACAAACAGTTACAGAAGGTTCTCGAAGATTCTACAACGTTCCGAAATCACTTTCCACATTCAATATGAAACCAGTGGTACTTTTCGTACCGTCATGCCAAGTCACTTGCGGGATAATGGTACTTGTGTGAAGTTAAAAAAAAGAACAATGGGAGTAACAAGTGCCTGAACTTAATAAGGAAGTTGGCAACACTATTGTTATAACTTATAACTAGCGAGAGGAATATTTTCTGTATTAAAATAAAATATCAGTTAACATCTTTATTATCCGTGGTAATTTATATATTCAAGTAACGGTATTATTATTACATTAATTTAAAATTTGAATTCAAAATTATTAGACGAAACAAATAAAAAAAATTAATGTTTGTATCGTCCAAGTTTTTATTCGTCATTCTATTAAGAAATCTTCATTGTGTTCCCCTACAATAACCATACATTTATGTATTGATTTAAAACACGCACAAATAGCCAGTCTTACTTAAATAACACATGTACCATCAAAATGTTGATGGACGCAAGTGGCGAGCAAGAACCACACTCGTTTATGTTATAGCAAACAAATATTGGCTTATGGAGGCGTCGGAACTGTTCGATGCCGGCGTATTTATATGAAAATTGCGAAACGTTGAAGATGCAAGTGAGGTCTGCAAGGAAACGCACAAAAGGCGCGTGGCTTGATGCCCTCTGCCTACCCCGTAACAATACATTACAATATCATTTATTTACCGTCCGTTCGTACAAGTGAGGTGGCTACATTTAGCCTATAATACATAACAATAGGTACATGTATGTTATCGGGGTAGCTAACATTCATATAACACGAGTAGATATTACTACATGTAGACGTTCCCTATCTCTCGCTACACACATGTCTTGATAACATGGTAAAAATATACACCGACACTTGGTAATAGTCGGAGAAGGTATGTATGTAACAATGTAATGTCCTGATATATTTGTAAAATTGCGATGGATAAGCACACCTATGGAGTTTCTTACGCCGCTTCTTCGCTATAGCGAGGCATTATTTTAGGCGGTAGTGGTTCCATTTTGACGAAGAGAAAGTGTTCTAAAGAATTAATTTTGAATAAATGCAATTTGAATTGAATGCCATACATCCAGCAAGTCCAGAATCTAATTATTACTTGGAATTTCAAATTAGAAAATCCAATAATACTTTGCCCGTCCTCGGGATAGGAAATTTATATGTAGGGTCGAGAAATCTTGCACCGTCGTTAAGTGCGCCAATCATCATTTGAATAAACCGTTATGAATAAAAATTATAATTAAAAACGTAACTTCACGCCTGTTATAATTAATATTTCAAAAATATTATTTACATATTCAATATTTATTTACAAATAGCGGAATACAGTACAAATGTCATTTTAATGTTCGCTAAGCTCGTACTAGTGCACACAATACATCTCCGTAGAATATTTTTTATTCAATAAAACTTTTGAAATTATAGACTAATTTACACAAGTAATCATAACGTTTACAACATGTTATCATAATGTATACATGTTATCAAATGAACAATGAGATTTGAACTCCATAAACTATAAAACATTTTTGACGTTTTAGTTTACAAATGCTGATAAGGGGGTAGAAACTTTCTGTGTTTTTAATATAAAAGATGCATTTTTAATGCACAGAATCTTTCTCGGAATCTTACCCTCAAAATCTCCAACTATAAGGGACTAATGAAATATAAATACTATTGATATTGACATTTTACACTAGTCATTACCTTCCCTGTGCGGGACCTGACGTGAAAATACGTAGGTATATATGTATGTAGGTACATATTGTTTATGATAAAACGATAACAACAAAATAGTTGTATAATTAAAATAAGACAATAAAATGTAATGGTACGAAGATTGACAGTTAGTTTGTTAACAGTCAACAACAAGCGAAACGAAGTATGATGCTATTGTTTTAAAAGCGAGCTTTAATGAAATAATAAACAAATCTACGATTCGGGCGAGTCATTGTGCCGCCGCCGCTGATCGAGAGGACGGTCACGCGCGGCGACTGTCCACGTCCCGTGACGCACGTCACGCGTCGCCGCACCGTGTGAACGTGGCTTTATATAACCATATGCCAATTATAAGCTGTAGTTTTTAAGATGTTGCTCCAGTATATAGAATACATAAGTGATAGACGTTCAACGTCATATAAAAACAGTAGATGAATATTTAACGTTTTTACGAAAGTAACTCGAAGGTGGAATGAGTCAGTCAGTAGCAGTCTGAAAGGCGTTTAGAGATTTAAAATAAACACCTAATAAGGGGAGCACCTTAGTCATGCCTTTATTGATAGATGCCTAACAAATAATAGATCATGGATAAATCATCGGCACTGGGTAGGTTACCAGGTAGGATTGTCACAGAGATTTACTTGTAAAGTAATAAAACAAAGGAATACGTATTTCTATAACGCAAAAGATAAAACAATATTTTTTTTATTTCAATTGATTGCAATACAATACATTATTATTTATTAAATAAAACAATGAGCGACTGCTAGCTATACAAAAGACTAAAATTAATAACGGTCGTTTCACTGAACAGGCATAGAATGATAATACTCGTAATTCACGCTCCGCACATCAAATTTAGGCGTTAAGCAAGTGTTGCGAGAAACTACTTTATGCAATCGTTACGAATAACACATTCTGAGGAAAGAATGCGAGAAGATAAAAACAGATATGCATAGAGTGTTACGAATAAAAATGCTAATACTAGTTTACTATCCCGAAATAATCCGAGATTAGGAAAAAACAGTTTCAATGAAATCATTTAACGATGATCACGAATAATTCAAATTCAAAATTTAAAAATTGGTTCACTACGACACTTTCTGCACGTCAAAATGAAACTACTACCGCTTCGAAAAATGCTTCGCTATGGAGAAGAAGCAGCGAAAGAAATTTCATGATGTGCTACTGCATCTTTTTAAAATAGATATGATCACATCAACAAATTGGAATTATTTAATGCTTATGACAATTATTGCTAGAGATTGGATTGAATGAGATAGAAAGATGAAGAACAGTGGACGTTACTTTTCAAGTCAGTATTTGACTATAATAAGACGAATTACTCATAAACGTTTGAAACTTTTTTCACATAGCACAATATAAATATAGAAAGCATTGTATCGCTAGGTGGAAAATTAATTATTATTTTAAAATAGTAAAAAAGAGCAACTGATCATATTAAATTTAAATTTATTACATACAAAATGTTGCTGAAACATTACTCGATGCGCAGTTCGAAAACATAATTTTATTCATATATAAATAGTGATAAGTTACAAGGGGTTTTAACATAAACTAAACAAAAGTTACAGCTATGGACAAGAGTGTGAACTGAGATATTCTGAGAGGAGCGATGAAAGCCTACATGAGCAAGGAACAGTTATGATACTCGTACAAGTAGAAATTCTGTGTAACGTCATAATCACTATATTGCATAGCACCAACACATTAAAGTGGACCTCGACGAGATTTATGAAATACATTAGTACTAGAAGTATTACTCGTACTGCAAATTATTCCGTACAGTCCAAGATATCAATGCTAATAGTTTCGCTTACAATTTGCATCTGTACGCTGTCGCGTCGTTCTACTGATAAATGAGAAACAATTTTAACCCGCTACTATACATGTTGGTTACGTTTTAATTTGCAAGCCACGAGAGCTCCAACCAGACTATCGGACATACATAGAAACTCGGGAGATAACACTGCGAATGGCCGATTGTGAAACAGAGCCGTAATTACATTTACATGTATAAAGCGGTGTGCACGCGAGCTCACGCGTCATCGTGAAATAATTCGGCTCTCCGAGGTGCGTGTTGGAATTCACTGTGCAAATGTTTCCACACGAACGCTCTAATGGCGGCCGATAAGATACGCGATCGACGATAACAGTGTGTACCGTGTGCGGTGTACACTAACGCCGCTAAGGAACGCTCTGCTAGGAATTCAGACGTTTTACTAAACTACGAGCATGCTGTAACGCAACTAAAAGGTGTTTACAATGACTCAAAAGGTAATATTGCATACCGCGATTTGGTACTATTTAAGGCATAATAATGAATTATTTCGCTATACGTTTCTCCATTAGCTGTAAAAAGATGTATTGAAAGAATTATCTACGGCTGTCAAAAACGATTTGAAAAATAAAGAAAAGCACTGCAAATACTTTTACAATTTTACTGTACATTGTCAAGCCGATTAACACATGTTCCATAATAAAATTGTACATTGCAGCAGCCGTGTGATAAATTTAAAAACATTACGCCAATGACTCGGTCACAACAAGCAATTTATAAAAAGCGAATTCTTTAAATCCGCGAGTCATGTCACTAACGCATTATGTGGGAAAAGACGATCCCGGTATTCAAGGGGCGATAAATTCAGTGGCCGATCAAGATTTGTATTCTAAACGTGAATCTTACGTTCCACACCCGTTTATCACCGGCCTGGCAAATGTCCAGAATAAAGATAAAGCCTGCAACTCAATTGAGTTCGTCAATTCAATTGTGTACCATGAGAAAACTTTCAAGAGCTCAATTTAAAACGATGACTAAGAATACGTGCAGGTCATTTAGAAACGAGACGGACGAACAGTTCTAATAACGATTGGGAAATTCGAAAACATCAAGTCGTCAGTATTTTAACATCTCCTTAGCAGTTTCATGTGTGAGGCCAATAACGGGTTTGGATGAACAAAAAGACCGTTGTGGATGCAACGCGGATGGTACAACGGAGAGCAATTAAAGAGCGCGTGGGGGGAGGAGCCTGATTCCGAGAATCCCGTCGAGCAGGATAAACTTTCACCGTTGAAAAAAATCAACAAAAACACACGAGCGCATCGTCAGTCATGACCAGAGGTGTTCTAAAGTGGTCGGACGAGAAGCGTAGGAAATAAAAAGAAAGTTTAATGTACCGTTCATCGACCCACATGGGCGGCTGGCCGGAGCCGCACGAAGCACGGCGGAGGACGTGACTGCGGATAAAAATGAAATTGAAAAACGTTACAGCACAACTCTAAGCGCACGTCCCATATAAAAAGATAATAATAGACGCAATGAAGTAACAAAACGTAATATTGTATAATGGTCGGTGATTTCCCTTACGATTACTACTTTGTGTCGGCGACTACGACTTTGGATGATTTAATATTAAATGTGATGACCACTTAGAAAAGCGTGACGGTTTTTATTAAATTTAATGGTTAGCTATTTATCTCGAATATAATGCACCTTGCGTTATACTTAGCGCTGAAAGAACTCGTTACAGAATTATTCATTACACAATAATCTATGAGAGTAGGTATGTATTTAGAAATTCCAACATGTAGGTTTATCACCTTTGTGAATACAAATTTAGATTGGTGTGTATGAGGTACTGCAACATATTTGCAAGAATTGTTTCTTTTTCCAGACCAGAATAATACAAACTTAAACTAATAAGAGTTTTTATTAATATAATTAGAATTTTTGCATTTTGACTGACTACATGAGAATTATTTACTTAATAGTTATGGAACTGATATTATTTACTTAATTATTTAGTTGCTGAACTGCAACATAATGATTTTTCAAACTAAATGCAATAAAAGAGCATTTTATGTAAAAAATTGGATCAGGAGCCAATCACAAAATAAATATGAAACTCAATGACGAATTTTATATAACATACACAAAAGAAAAAAACAATAATACAAAGATTCAAGAACACATGATAAATAATATATTCAAATATTTTACTGTCTACACAGACTAAGAATAAACAAAAAGTATGTACTTTGCATTGTATAACGGGCTAAAAGCTACTTAAGTAAACCATGTCTCATCAAATGTATAGTATGATTCTAATTAATCATCATACCCTCTTTCGGATTATTTTTTATAAAACATGTCCGCGAATTCCGTGGAGCTGACTTGAGAAAGAGTCGCCTAAGATGGCTACGTCACAAGGTCTATTATTTTCAAACACCGCATCGATACATTTCCTATAGTGCACATTTTAGAGCTCATGGTATTGAAAGTGAAAATTTTTACAAGTCCGACAAAACATTGAAATCTGTTCTGGTTCTTCACCGCTGTCTTTCGCGTGACATGACTGCAAATTTTGTTGTCTGCAAACAACAACAACAAAAATCCAAACGGGGAACAAACAGGATAAGTAATTAACAAGAAGCCAA